>JBBPBX010014198.1:0-13256 GCA_038048925.1 Garcialebias charrua
GTGTCACAGAGACCGACCTCCACATGAAGACGGTGGAGGAGGATACTATGGTCCACAGTGTCGAAGGCTGCAGTGAGGTCAAGGAGGACAAGGATGGAGGGAGAGCCAGTGTCAGCAGCCAAGAGGACATCATTAGTAACTCTCAGCAGTGCAGTCTCAGTACTGTGAGCTGCCCTGAATCCAGACTGGAACTTCTCATACAGAGAGTGTTGTTGTAAGTGATCCTGCAGCTGAGCAGCAACTGCTTTTTCCAGCACTTTAGACAGAAAAGGGAGGTGTGAAATTGGGCGGTAATTAGAAAAAATGTCGGGATCCAAATTAGATTTTTTCAGAAGAGGCCTAATGATGGCAGTTTTTAGAGGCAGTGGAACATGACCAGATTGAAGAGACTGATTTATTATTTGAGTGATAAGTGGGCCTATTGCAGAATGATTGGATTTTATGAGAGACGAGGGGAAAGGATCCAGGGCGCAGGATGAAGGCTTCATTTTCTTGATGATGGCCTCCAC
The DNA here is from genome assembly GCA_038048925.1 of Garcialebias charrua. Taxonomy (NCBI): domain Eukaryota; kingdom Metazoa; phylum Chordata; class Actinopteri; order Cyprinodontiformes; family Rivulidae; genus Garcialebias; species Garcialebias charrua. The sequence goes on from JBBPBX010014198.1 coordinate 510, forward strand.
CTCACTCTGAACAACTTCGTCAAAGCTGTTAAGGGTCCCAGAATGCAGACGGGTAGATGGCACACTGAGAACAGGGAGGTTGTGGAGCTGAGATCTGATAGTGTCAATTTTGGTTTTAAAAGATGAAAGAAACAGCTCGCATTTTTGAGCAGAGTCCTCAAGAGTTTGTTTAATGGGATTAAGCAGACGAGTTATTGTGGAGAAGAGCTGTTTAGAGTTTCCAGGGCAGGTGTTGATGATGTTAGAATAATATTTGGAGCGTGCTTCTTTAAGAGAATAGGCGTACGCTTTCTGATGTTCTTTGTACGCCTGCTTATGTACCGAGAGACCAGATGATTTTAGACGTCTCTCGATAGCACGGCCAGTTGCCTTCATCTTGCGCAGCTCATCAGTGTACCAAGGGGCTGAACGGGAGAAAGACACCAGTCTTGTTTTCAAGGGAGCATGTAGGTCCAGGAGCTCCCGAAGAGATTGGTTGTAGTAATCCACAGAGTCATCTGCAGATGAATGATTGACAGCGGTCATGGTGTGAAGATCAGCAGACAGAACATCAAGGGAAATGTTTTTAAGGTCACGGAACTGGATGGGTCGTTTTGGGTTTGAAGCAGGCGAAGATGAAGGCACTTCCAGGGAGATGACCCTGTGGTCTGAGACACCCAGGTCATATACAGATAAATTATTGATGAGTACAGTGTCAGTAATCACCAAATCCAGAGTATGCCCCCTGCTGTGCGTAGGGGCGTCAACATGTTGAGTGAGATTAAGAGAATCCAAAAGAGACTTAAAATCTGTTGCCAGAGGTGAAGAGGAATTGTCCACGTGGATATTCAAGTCGCCAAGAAAAATAGTCTTCACAGGGGAGGTGCAGAAATAAGTGAAGAGGTCATGTATCTCTGAGTTAAATGAAACATGCGGTTTGGGAGGTCTATAAATTAATATAACATTCATCAGGAGTGGGGCTTTGAAGCTGAAAGCCAGACATTCAAAAGAAGAAAAATCCTGAGAAACCAGATGCGACAGCCCTAAACTACTGCGGTAGATTACAGCCAGACCACCACCGCGGCCAGTGCTGCGGGCTCTCTGCAGATAGCTGTATCCAGATGGACAAGCTTCATTTAAAGAACTGTACACATCCGGTCTATGCCAAGTTTCTGTGAGGCACATGAGGTCCAAATTCTTCTCCAAAATGTGATCATGAATTAGACATGATTTGTTTGAAAGTGATTGAACATTAAAAAGTTCTATTTTAATACTAGTTGGAGCAGATTGTTTTTGAAGAGGTTTAAGCAGACTGAAGTCCACTCCACGTTTTCCTTGCCACTTCGTGTGCTGTGGACTACAAAGGACCACAGACGCAGCGTTCTGATGACGTCGTCGAGGTGCGACACGTCTCTCAGACCAGACAGTAGCAATCGAGTCAGAGCCAGTTTGCCTAAAGTGAACTAATTTCTTTCGAGAGCTTCTATGGATGTAACGAGGTCTACGCAGAAGTCCCAGTTGTTTAATGGTCGAAATAGAAGGAGGAATGGAGCAGTTGTTAAATTCAAACAGCTGCGAAGCGGAGTAGGTCAACATTGTTGTCGATCCGGTGGAAGCTAGCATGGAGCTAGCCGCTAACAGCAGGCCCACGGCTCCAAGAAAGATATACAAGAAGCAGAAAGAGGTAATTTGAATGATCATTACCTCGAAGAGGAGCACAGGAGAAAATCCAAAACAGTCCAGAGGACCCAGGAGGGTGACAGAGGCAGCAGGTAAGCGAACAATAAATGCAGCTACGTGGTTTTTTAAGCTAAATTCGTTCTGGAGCTAGCGGGAGCTAACAGCCCCCACTAATAAAATTACGGTTAAACTAGTAAAGTTTACTATCTAATGAATCCAGCAACAAGTCAAATCTTGGCCTGGCTGCAGTCTCCTATCCTGAGCAAGCACTAGGCATCAGTGGAAAGGAAAAACTCCCTTTTAGAAGGAAGAAACCTCTAGCAGACCCAGACTCAGGACAAGCGGTCATCTGCTTTGACCGGCAACTTATAATGTTTGCAGAACCACAACGCAGTCAGAAAAGACAGTTGCTCTAAAACTTAATCACAGAAAGGAAAAAATGCCCGCGTGACGTCCGTTCACACAGGTGCTGTACACAGGCAAACGCCTGCCGCACTCTGCGTTCAAGAAAGGTAGAAATGTTCAAAGAAAGGTAGAAATGTCCGCGTCAGCTCGTACAGGTGCTGTACACAGGCCTAGGCCTGCCGCACTCTGCAATCGAGAAAGGTAGAAATGTCCAACAAGGCTCGGTGAAAAAAAACAGCAGAAAGTAGTAAAAAAAGGCTTCAAAGAGCAAAAAGTATGAGGAGCAGCGGCAGCCAAGGTGTGCCCGCGTCCGCTTCCTCACAGGTGCTCTGTCACAGGTGCTCTGTCACAGGTGCTCTGTCACAGGTGCTCTGTCACAGGTGCTCTGTCACAGGTGCTCTCTGCCACAGAGATGTGGACCATGTACATATATTTTGGTCATGTCAAAAAATAAAAGGGTATTGGGATAAAATATGGCTTACTTTGAATAAAATACTACAATATGAAATACCCAAAACATGCAAAATACTTTATTTGGGAAATATTTCACACAAAATCATACAAAAAGAGGATGAATACCTGATTAAGATATTGTTAACAGCAAGTAAAAAAGCCATCACAAGAATGTGGTATAAAGTGGATCCACCGACTGTGGAGCGGTGGCTGAGCACTGTGGAAGAGATATTTGTAATGGAAAAACTCACTCATAAATTAAGACTGCAAGAGGCGCAGTTTAACGAAAAGTGGGAAAAATGGACTTATTACAGAAAGAATACACCACCTTCTCAACTGGACAATGAGAGCACTGGAAAATTAACCATTGATTAAGACTGTATGTATATTGTACTTCTTCACTGCAAATATTTTAAGAAAATTGCAATAAAAAAATAAATAAAAAAATAAAAAAATAAAAAAATAAAAAATAAAAAGAATGAATGTGTAACACTGGTGTTGGCCTGCGGGCTTCTGTCACGGCCCCCCGTCCCTTACTGGCGTTCAATGAATGAGTGGCCAGAAAGGTGGGTCATCAGATTCTGTCGGCGCGCATCCCTGGAGCGCGGACGTGTCACGGGTTTGGTTGATTTGTGTATTCCCGGCTCCGTGGTTTAGAACGGAGCAGGGGATGGAACACGTGACACCGCTCACCTGCCTCTGTGAGGAGAGCAAGGGCCTGTTCGCAGGCGCCTCTGTGCTTGTCTGTTGCAGACATAGCAGAGGCGCCCTGCTGGGGTTTATCAATTAGGCTAACACCCCGTGAGCCGTGAGGGAGGGGGGGAAGATGGCCCCCGCCCTTTATGTCGGCTGGGAGAACAGAGGGGACTGTTCTGCTGATGTTACTGTGTTTGTTGTTTTGTTTTGTTTTTGAGTCAAGAAAACAGAGTCTGTTTTTTTTAAACTTTATTCGTGCTTATGTGTAATGACATATTTGGCTTTATGTCACTCACAGCAGAAAGAACATGATTTGTGTCTAAAACAGAATCACCAGCTTTTTGTACCGTGCTACAAACAAAGTCTGGACGTGAAAAGATCATTTCCCGTACCACGTGGGCGGGTGATCGTGTAAAGTTATGAAGCGGACCTGGTTAATCAGGCACGCTTCTGTTTGGTGTCCCGGTTTGCCGAGGAGGTTCTGTACCAGTCCGCTTGGCGGGGAACAAATCTGTTCTTACTCCAGGCGTGTTCAGTCTGAGGTGGAGCCAGCGGTGGTCTCTGCCGGTGCTCGACCTCGTACGCCGGCCGCTTTTGCGGTGGGGCACGTGTGGCTGAGTGGTGTCGAGGCTACGGGGCTCTGCTCCCAGCTGATTCCCTGGGGGGCAAAGGTTCTCCTGGGGATGCCCACCCGGAGAGCTTCAGCCTGTTTGCGCCTCTGGTCCACCCTGGTCTGAATTCGATCGAGCGCTTTTCCAAAAAGCCCCGTCGGTTCTGTACTGTACATAGTTCCCACACAGTGGCGAGTATTGTGCTGTACCGGGTTTTTCGCCACTCGTAAAGGCAGAAATGGCGGACAAACACACTCGAGCTACCACAGCTAAATACATTACTAGCTTCACCAAGGCACAAGAGCAAAATGGCAGTGGTCGGAGTTGAATGAGTTTGAGAAAGAAATCATGGCAGATGAAGCGGACAACTTGTCACAAAGTAGTTACTCTGATATCATTAATTATTTAATTACTACGAGGAGCGCACACCGGCTTCACAGCGCAGAGCTTCACAGCTTTAAATCCAAAAAAGATGTGTAAACTGTCTCAATCATATCTAACCAGCTAAATAAAGGTTTAACTAAAATAACACACAGCCAGCACAAACAGTCCAGGCTGAACACGGACCAGGACCAGCACTTTGAGTGTTACCGTGTTGGAAGTTAGCATGTTGCCGTTAGCATCTGGAGCGGAGGGTCCGTCGCACGGAGGCTCGCGTCGAGCTCAGGTCGGACGGCGTGGATCCGTCGCGGGGGCACGTCCCATGGGGCCGACGCGTCGCCCGCACGACTTGGCTCCCGTCCTCCTTCCCCCACTGGGGCGGTCTCCCGCCGGTCCCAGAGGACCGGCGAGACCGTGAGGAGGCCGTTGTCGCGTTAGCGAGATGCTAAGCTAACCACAGCAAGACGGTGTTGCTAAATAATGAAGAAGAAAAAAACAGCTCTAACACACAGACAGTTGTACTCTAACATTTTTCTGACATTGTTTCACAAAATGATTTATGTAAAATATTTTGTTTACCGGCCAAAAGCACGACGTCTTCCAGAGCAGATCCGAAAAGTCAGTTGCTGTGAGTGAGCTTCTCCGATGAGATAAATCCTTCACGTTTACTTCTTTTTTGATTAAGTGAAACCTGTGCGTTGCCCAAACGTCTACCCGACTGGAACACCCACTGACCCAACACAAAGTAACCATTGCAATTAATTAGAAATTAACAAAAAAACAACGTGAAAAATACACAGCCATTAGACTGCGCTCTTACTGCTGCTCTGCCTCCCTGTGGGAGGGTCCACCCGGAAATTCCACAGATGTGACGTCACATGGGAACTATGTATAGAATGGTGGAGAAAATGAATTTTCTGTCCCTCCGGGAGGTCAGTCAGGGTCATCCACAGATGGCATATTGTGATGACCACTTCAGCCATTCCCTTGCCCTGAGCAACAGCTGCTGTCCCCATCATGCGGAGCACAAAGTCTGTTGCCCTGCGGGCTTCATCCAGCAGCTCGGCAGCAGCTTGCTTGTCTGTCGTTACCTGGAGCTCTTGTAATTTTTAGCCAGGTAAGCTTGCATCATTGTGGACGCGTTCATTGCGGACACGTTCATTGTGCGCGCTGCGAGGCCCTGAGCCCTGTAGCACTTCTCGAAAAGAGAAGCCGAGGCTCGACAGGCTTTGCTGGGGAGAGTTGGTTTTGTCCCGGATGACTTGGGAGCCAGATGAGACGCCAACATGTCCTCAATTTGAGGCACGTTGGCTATTCCCACCTCATCCATCCCGTCCACGTCGTCGAGAAACTGTGAGAGCGGCAGTAGCATGGGGGCTCTGGGCTGAGACCAGGTGCGAGTCAGCTCTGTGAGGAAGTCCGGAAAGACGGGCATCCTTTGCCTCGTGGCGGCCTGCTGCTTTGAATAAAAATAATTTCCTACCAACCTCGTGACTTGTTGACGAGGTGGAGGCTCCGGCCATGGGATCTGCAGTGCGTCCGCTGCTCTGTGGCACAAGTCGAACAGAGCAGGGATGGAAAAGTCAGTCTCCAGGAGCACAGGTACCGGGGTGCGGGAGAGGTCTTCTCCCTGTTCCCCGTACCCGACGTCGGCGTCGTCCGCAGAAAATTCACCTGAGGCTGAAATCGAGATCTCGTCCTCGTTCATCATGCCTCGAGTGTCAAATTCGACAGTTAAGTCCACCATGGGGGCCAGCACATCTGGGCTGTCGCCCCATTCGACTCGGGTGCTGTCGTCCAAAGCCATGCTCTTGAGCTCCGGCGTGGGAGTCAGAGACATCCACAACGTGAGTTGTGCTGGGACAAAGAATGCATATTGCTGAATTTGGTTTAAATAAGCAGAAATAAGCACAAAAATTAGTAAAGTTGCACAAAAAAGGCTAAAATTAACAAAAGGGAGCTGCAAGAGCAGACAGAAGGTTAAGTTTAGGGCAGCACGGTGGCACAACTGGTAGAGCTGCTGCCTCTCAGCGAGAAGGTTGCCGGTTCAAATCCCGGTCCGGGGCCTTTCTGGGTGGAGTTTGCATGTTCTCCCCGTGCATGCGTGGGTTTCCTCCGGGTACTCCGGTTTCCTCCCACAGACCAAAAAACATGCTTGTTAGGCTGATTGGTGACTCTAAATTGACCCTAGGTGTGAGTGTGAGAGTGGATGGTTGTTTGGTGTGAGTGAGACAGGTCCCTCTTGTAAATGAGTCCCCATGACTCAACGAGGCTAGCTTGTATAAATAAAGGTTGAATGAATGAATGAAAAAGTTACCCAAAAAGCTCCATAGTGACTGGTCTGAATGACTATCGGCCAGTGGCCCTTACCCCGATAGTCGCAAAATGCTTTGAGAAACTGGTCATGACCCACATCAAGACAACCGTCAACATCAACGAGGACCCTCATCAGTATGCACACCGCGAGAACCGATCAACAGAGGACGCCATCTCCTCTATGGTCCACACTGCTCTCACCCACCTGGATCAGAAGGACTCATATGTCCGTATGCTCTTTGTGGACTTCACATCTGCCTTCAACACCATGATCCCCCAAACTCTGATGGACAAACTATCACTGCACTAAAACCATAGATATACGGTAAGATCTGATGTAGTATATCTCCGTATCCTTTACATATACTTATACTTATATTTCCGGATATTCCCGGAAATGGACCGCAATGATCCTTAAAAAATCCCAAGATCCCAAAATCCGGATACTTATCTTTGGCAGGCCCTTGACAAATAACAGCCACATTTATTTTGGATCTGCCGAAGATAAGTATCCAGATTTTGGGATTTTTTAAGGATCATTGCGGGCCATTTTCGGGAATATCCGAACACAGATCCTTCCGTATATCTATGGTTTTAGTGCAGTGTATATACACTTGGACTAAGCCCCTCTATTTGTAACTGGGTCCTAGACTTCTTAACAAACAGACCACAGTCCGTAAAGATCCACAACCTCTCCTCCTCCACCATTACCCTCAGCACTGGCTCTCCTCAAGGATGTGTGTTGAGCCCTCTCCTGTTCACTCTGCTCACATATGATTGTACAGCCACCCATCCAGGCTGTCATATTGTTAAGTTTGCAGATGATACAGCGGTGGTGGGATGCATCACAAACAATGATGAGTCCAGCTACAGGGAGGAGGTGGAACACCTGGAGAGCTGGTGCAAGGACAATAACCTTCACATGAATGTGAAGAAGACAAAGGAGATGATTGTGGACTTCAGAAGGAACAAACACACCCACACCCCACTGAACATAAGTGGATCTGCGGTGGAAGTGGTCTCCAGCTACAAATACTTGGGTGTACACATGAATGATAATCTCAGCTGGCAACAACACCACCAGCCTGATCAAGAAAGGTCATCAGAGACTCTACTTCCTCAGACGGCTGAGACGAGCTGGTCTGAGTAGCTCAGTCCTCACCTCCTTCTACAGGTGTGCAGTGGAGAGCATCCTGTGCTCCAGCATCAACGTGTGGCATGGAGGCTGCACAGCTGCAGAAAGAAAAGCTTTACAGAGAGTGGTGAAGGCTGCACAGAAGTCTGTTGGAGTCAGTCTCCCCACCATCACAGACATTTACACCTCCAGATGCAGGAAAAGAGCCACCTGCATCATGAAAGACCCCACTCACCCAGCACACACACTCTTTGCCCCACTCCCCTCAGGACGGAGGTTGAGGAGCATCAAATGTAGAACCACTAGACTGAGGAACAGCTTCTACCCTGAGGCTGTTAGACTCATGAATAAATAAATAATAAGAATAAACACTGCAAAATATCACATCATGCTGATGCTGATCTGTTTTCTTGTTGCTGTGTTCATCTGTGTGACCATCTGCTCATACAGACTCATGTTCGTGCTGCTGTTTATAATGATGTTTTTCTACTACATTAGGGCTTAGTGTATTACTAGTTGATGTTTTTCTTAGTTAATCCTAGATGTTATTACTGTTTTTCTCTTGCATTTGTTGTTGGATGTAACTGGGACCCTGTGTACATAATCTCGTTTTCATCACATGTACCACATGCGGTGCAAATGACAATAAAGACTCTCTGACTCTGACTCTTTCTGCTTTCTTCTGCTAGCTTAGGCTTGTTCTTCCATTTCAGTTACATTTCAGAATGTTTTAGCACATTTCAGCTGATTTTCAGTAAGTTCTTCAGCAATAATTCACAGTGCATTTTCAGAAGAAATGCAATTTTAGTTTCCTTTGTACTGTATTTAAAACACTGCTTGTCATCCAGCTGTGTTTGGTGTTCTTGCTTCATTCGGACCATTAGATGTCCTCAGCAGTCCGGCTCAGTTCTTCAATCTGTCCTCCATGTGCTCGGTTGCTATTAATAGTTCTACGTTTGTTCTTATTCCTGTTTGCTCCTGGGTCTAAACCTCACATCCACTGGTAACAAACAAAACAAAAAACAGTGCCTTAAAATACAGAACTATTTTCTGTTTTTTTTTTTTTTACCATAAATGCCCATGTTTGTCTTTTTCATCATTATTTTACTTTAAAGCACTTTTTTTAATCAAAAGGGAAAGAGAGAGAAAGTTTGAGAGCAGTAAATCAATAAAGATAATAAAAGTACAAGATAAGAACCATGGAACAGTAAAAAGCAGGAGGAGACTGGTGCAAAAGTAATAATGCACAATAAACCAGTAAATTATAGTGAAAACTGATAATCAATACCTGAAAAATATTAAAACAGTCATAAGCATAAACATTTATACTTTATAATAATCAACAAAGGTCTGATAAACATCCTCACACAGAATTTACCTTCAGTTGTGATCATTTGATTAGGTTGTCACTAATCAATGTGATGTGTTTCTAACAAAAATATTCATTTGAGTTAATTTATAAACCAGTAACAATCCAATAATTGCCAGTTTGTATTTGTTTAGCTCAAAGTGAATCATGTCCTGCTCCTGCATCATCTGACTGAATGCCACATTACCTCCAACAAAGAGTCCATGCAGGGAAAACAGGCGGCGAGCCAAATTAGTTGCACTGGTGAGTCAGTTCCTACCATCTCTAATTACCAGTGGCTGAGAAAAGCTCTCCAGCTGATCTGTACTGGCGTTCAGAGATGAAGACAAGAAAATGATGCAAACAGACACAGCCAAAGGAACGTTTGGACAAGGAAACATGCTGATTGTAACCATGGGGCTTCTTTCTGTCAAATCATCTGTTTCAAGTTCATTTTGACAATTTGTTAAATTTCACAATACGTTATGACTAAAGTCGGGGCGCTGCGGTAGCTTGGTGGTCAGTACATCGGCTTTGTAATCCTGGGGTTGTAGGTTCAAGCCCAGGTTGTGTCAGGAAGAGCAGCTGGCGTAACACAATTGCCAGATGCAAGTTCGCTTGCTGTAGCAACACCCGAAGAAGGAAGCAGCCGAAAGAAACATAAAAACCACAACTACCACACTCCCATAGTGGGGAAAAAAAACCAGTTTGCTGGTGATAAGATCTAGTGCCTGCGCTCTCCCCCATCAACTCCTCTGAGGCAGTCATGACCAAAACAAACTGTTTTTCCCACTATGCGAGTGTGATACTTGTGGGACTCCAGTTTTTTGTGGCTCCTCATACTGAAGAAGTCCTTTGGATGAAGGATGGAACGTCTCAGAAAAAAAAAAACCTGTCCAGATGACCTGACTGAACATCGTTGGATCAGTGTAAGTTAAAAGTGTATTTTTGAGTGTAATTTAATAACATCTTGTTTGGTAATTTCCACAAAGTTCATAAAATTGCTGACTATCATACTATTTTGTGTATTGTGATGTATGTTAGTTTTTTCTTTTGACATGAATCAAAACTGAAATAGTAAAAATGGCCATAGAACATGTTGTGTTCCTGAGCATGCACTGGGTGGAGGATGTTACAGCATACTTTATGTTAATGCACCATTCATACGTCGACATGTTTGGATCAACAGAAAAAAATACATTTTGAATTATTTACATTTTTTTTACCCCCAAATTTCCCCATAAAATGTATTGACATCTCTGAAGCTCCTTCAAAACTTGGCTCTCTTTGAACTCTGCTTCAGGACATTTGCTCTGATTGTCCTCCTACGTTGTTCCACTCAAGCAGATCTAGCAATTTGTTTTCTGTTCTTGACATCTTCAAGTAAGACCCAAACCCTCATCAGCAACTTCCCCATCATTTTTTTTCAGGTCCACAATTGTGGAATGAATGAGTAGCACAAGCACATCTACATTTACACTACTTTTTATATCCACACTGCTGATATATGTATATATTNAGCTGCAACGTGCCTGCGCACTTTAAAGAGACAGCATTTCAACTTTTTTTTTTGTCCTTTACTGGTTCTAATATCAACAATGACAACAATGACAATATTACTGTAAATTACTGTAATAAAAATGAAAATAGGCAATAAATGTTCAAAGTTATACACATTTTGCACTGGACACAAGCTCAACAAATGATTAGTATTAAATCTATAATAATAAATATGATGCAAATAATTTCTCTGTAAAAGTGTCCTGCTATTTTATATTTTAACAGTCTGTTGGTGTGTGCGCCTTTAATCTTTCCTTCTATCTGAATACTGCTGTTTACCAAATCCTCTGAAAAGAAGATTAAAAGGAAGTTCACATTTGGCTCAAAACATTTTGGTTTTATTTTCTAAAATGCTAATCAAAAAATAGCTCGCCAGTCTTTAAGCACAAGTTCAGACTTATTTTGGTGTGGGGTTCTGTAGAAAAGGTAAAAAAAAACCCCCACATCTTACTTGTTGTAGAAAGCTCTTTTAAAGACCCCAGCTTGTAAAAAGAGGTTTGTTCTGAGGGACTGCTGAGCTAACAGCCAGTCCGAGCTGTGTCAAGACCAAAGTGGATTGCTGCCATCTAAAAACAATTCCAGATCAAACATTTCATAACAGATCTTCCAAACAATGTTTAATAAAGCTTACATGACTGTCAATTTTGCATTACACTGTTATTTACCATATTTTTCGGACTATAAGCTACATTTAAAATCCTTTAATTTTCTCAAAAATCATCAGTGAGTCTTATAATCTGGTGCACCTTATGTATTAATTCCAGTTGTGCTTACTGACCTCAAACAGTTTTTACGTGGTCCACGGCACCCAAAAATCTGTCAAAATGTTTTAGTTTCCCTTAATGTGCATATAATCTGGTGCAGAGCTGTCATTTCTAACCCGGGCCCGAAGCCCAGCCCGAAGCCCAGCCCGGCCCGAATTTGTACTGGGCCAGGCCATGATGATGTGCTGGATGAGGCTTTTGATTGCGTCAGCAGATCAGATGTGATCCAATTATATGGCAGCATGACTTGCCATATTTTCCAATAATATGGCAACATGGCTTGCCATACATTTACCAGCTTCATGTGGTCATTTCACCGCGAGCTGACCGGCCTTGAAAGAGGTAAAATAAAGTTCAGTTAAACTTCAGATGGGATTACCGGCAGGCTACTGCCAGGAAACAATCCATCGCCCAAATATACGTTCAGCCGCATGCACTCAGTGGACGTGCATGGCCGACGAACCAAACAGGTGAGATCTCAAAGCAGACATGTCAGAGCAGGGTCCATGTCTGAATAATGCAGAATGCAGGCAGAAGCAGTGTTTTAATGTGCTTTGACGACCATGAAAGGACAATCACCCCCTCAGATCCGATCTTCTGCCCCCTCAGCTGCGCACGTCCGCCGACCGTTTATAACTACAGTATATAAGCAGTCAACGATTAATTAAAAATGTCGGGTGGTGGGGGGGGGGTTACAGTTTCAGACCTGTAATTACTGTTAATTTGTCAGGTCGGATGGGGTTCGGAAATGGTAGCTACGGACTGGGGCCGGGTCTGATCTTATTTTTTGGGCCCAAATGCAACTCTAATCTGGTGCGCCTTATGTATGAAAACAATAATATAATCCGGTGTGCCTTATAGTCCAAAAAATATGGTATGTAGATTTATGAGGTTAATTGAAAGCACACATAGCAGCAGCAGCTAGCTGTAGCACTTTGGATCCATTTTGAGGTATATATATATACCGGTACATATACCGTACATATATACAGGTAGTCCCCGACTTACGAGCGAGTTCCGTCACTAGGGGGCGCTCGTAAGTCAAAAATTCGTAAGTAGGAACACATAGTAAAAAAAAAAAAATTTTTTTTTTTTTTTAAATAAATGAATACATGTACAGTACTGGACAGTCACCAAGCACTTAGCCTATCCTAACACAGTTTTTAAAGATGAAGGAATAAGTTGAATTGTCTCCCTTTCACATAAAGGGAGCAAGCTCCCTATGGAGCCTGCAGGGAGGAGGGAGACAATTCAACTGACTCCTTCATCTTTAAAAACTGTGTTAGGATAGGCTAAGTGCTTGGTGACTGTACAGTACTGTACATTTATCTATTTATTAAAAATATACAGTATATACAGTATTTTTATTTTTTTATTTTATTGTTTTTTATTTATAAATAGATAAATGTACAGTACTGT
>JBBPBX010014198.1:13354-46366 GCA_038048925.1 Garcialebias charrua
ATAAAAAATAAAAAGTTTTTTTTTTTTTTTAATGAGATGCATGCTCGTAAGTCCGGGACCTCGTAAGTCAGAGCGCTCGTAAGTCGGGGACTACCTTCATGCAAGGAAAAAAAAAATGATGCAAAAAAATTAACAGCTATGTAAAAGTTTATAGAATAACAGCGCTGCTTTTGTTGCCTGAGGATAGCAGCACTTTGTACCACTCCGTTATTGGCCAATTCTCCAAAATATCATTTTACTGTGGCTGCATTCCAAACCATTTGATCCCCGTAGAGCAGACAGGCTTTCCCATTCTGCATCTTATCACTTTAAATAGTTACATTTCTGTTTTCACCCATACAATTATGCAGATTATGATTTAAAGAAAATCCCAATCGGCTCTACTAAAACGTAAAATGTCTTTACTAAAAAGCAGAAGAAAATTAAAATCAAACGCTTCTTACACTTTTGTCTATTCATACCAACAAATTGTTGTAATTGTACACATGCATCTTTAGAAGTGTTTAGTGTCCATGTTTTTTATAAAAGTTAAAATACTTATTCCAGCATTTAATCCAAATTGAGATCATGCCAATTAGTATAGCAGAATAACTGAAACAAATCAGGATTATTTTTGTTGGTTTTTCCATATTTTATTTATTTATGACTTTTAAAATCTTATTTATTCTACAACTTTTTCCCACCGGACTAGCATTGATTAGTTTGTAGCACTGAAAGCCCTTCTCTCTCCACAACCTTTTCTGATGTTTGGTCATACGGTGACTTTTACTTTTGTTGTATAATGCTGTTGGAACATTGCACAAAATACAAATATAATGTTATACATCATTTGCAAGAATAATATATGCCTCTATCTATGTATAGCTCATATATGTTGATATAGTCAAACAATGTACTGTATTGTACATTAATCATACTTTTATTGTAGCAGCCAAGCACAATTATGTATTTTTATAGGATTCGTATTCATTTGCTCTGAAGTTGGGTATTTATATTTAAAAAAAAAGTTTGTTAATGGTTGTGGCACCTCTAGAAATGAAACACCAGCTAATACACAACTATATTTACTTTGTATGTTCATTTTGTAAGAACCTTCCCCCCCCCTGTCTTTCATAATGTTTCTTCCCTGAAAACTACTTCAGAGATGTTCATTCACTGTGGTCACCTCTGAGGACGAGAGCATCTGAAAGAGGGGAACAACAATCCCTTTCTCCATACACTAAACCTCTTTATTACCATATCTTTATTGTTTTTTTGTGTCAGCATTTGTGTAAATTAAATGTGTCTAACCTATGTAAAAAAATAAAAGCACAATAAATTGTTACATCTACACCTGTGTTGTGTGAAAAGGTGATCAATTGTTTTTGTACCTGTTGAACAGACTGTAGCTCCTTGACATCCTCATTTTGGAGAAATGACCAGATTAATGAGCTCTTGTGGCAATCACAAAAATAATCAGCTTTCTTTGAAGAGAATGACCCCAGGTGTTGCCATGGACATCAGATTACTGTATCTTTAGTGCACAGTATCAAGTACCCCCAGTGACAAAGCTTAAAAACTTTTTTTTTTAATCAGCCTGAGAACAAACAGCATTTGTGTTTTAAAGTTTTTGAACATTATTCTATCTGTATTCTGGTTAGCCATTTTCCTTTAAAATTTGACAAACTATCAAAAATCAAATAGAATCTGGTTGACACGTAGAGTCCGTCAGAGTCAGAGATTAATTTGTCATGCACACCACATGTGGAACAACAAGATTATGTAGCCTACACAACTAGGGTCTCAGTTCCAACAATAAAATGTAAAAGAAAAACAGTAAGAAGATCGAAGATATATATGAACTAAGAAAAACATCAACCAAATAACCAACCAAGAATAAAAAAAGTCAAAAGTAGCCTATATCAGGAATTCTTGATTATTAATTTTATTTTGAAAAGGGCACCGTTTTTCTACCGGTCAGCTGATTATTTAATCGGATAAATTAAATAAACCATGCAGATTTTACACTGTCCGGTTTAAAATTGTCATTTATTCCATATTGATTCAATATTTTGGTGACTCTAAGGTTTGAAAACTGAGTTTCCTTACAATATGAGGGATTATTTTTCAGGGGTGCCGTGTTAAAATTTAGGGGGTAGAGCACCCCTCAAAAATAAGCTAATCACTGATGGGACACCGTGAACCCAATGAATGCTGGAAACAGGTTCCTGACTCGTTCTTGTCAAAACTTTTCCGCCTCCCCAACTTTTTCCATACTATTGATTAAGATCATTAAGTTTTCCTTAACAAGAGGACGTTACCAAACATTTTGGGTCCAATCACAGAAAGCTTTAAAATTAATGACTTCTTTGTTTAAACTTCACATAAACAAATTTTAAATGTACTTAATTTACTCTGCTTTGGAAGTACCATTTCAGTTCAATTCAAAAATACTTTATTAATCCCAAAGGGAAATTAAGTGTTGTCGTAGTTCATCATCCTAGTTTCATTGTTAGATGCTGATAGCTGTGGGCACGAAGGATCTCCTGCAGCAAATCCGAATAATCTGGCCGTACCGATCAGTCCGGCCCTGCTATCAGATCCGGTGGGCCTCTTGGTCTTCCTGGGCAGCAGGACTGCCCGAATGCTGGGTAAAATTCCGACATGAGCGATGGTCACTCCTCCCAGCATCTGCCGAGCTCCTCATCACCACAGACAAGGTGTCGGGGGATGATCCCGGTCCTCCTGTTGTCACAAGCAGAGTTTCTCACCAGGTCTGGGATCTTGGTGGTCAGGTACTCGAGCACAGCCGCCAGGTTGACAGGAATACGTCCACAGCACCTCCTTTTCAATTCATGAGGTTTGGGGCTGTAGCTGAGGTATTTGAGCTTTTGAGATAATAATCAGCAGGTTAAAAAAAAAAAAAAAACTCCTTTTTGCCACGGTTACAAATCATAGTTTGGGCATTTGTTATTCATTCAACCTGACAGGTTGAATGAATAACAAATGCCCAAACAAAGGTTTCTGTAAAAATCCTTCCAGCTATACACAGCATCTGATTCCAGAGGATAATCATCAGAAAAAAGTGATTTACATCCAGAAAAGAGAAATTAAAGTTTTCAGAAGAAACATTTCTGAATAAATGTAACAGAGCTGCTCCAGCAAGCTGCCAAGCGGCGCAATTCTAGAACGAAATAAATTCTAGAACCAATTACTAAAGATAAAATGAACCGTATTTTCTGGAATATAGGTCGCACTGTCCAATTATTGGAAAAATCCATATACCGTATTCGCCGGAGGAAAATACGCTCCGGTGTTTAATACGCTTTGTCAAATTATTAACAATAAACAAGAAAAAATTGTACATATGCCTCTGTGTTTAATAAGCGTCATCGCCACGCGACGCGTCAGCTTTGTCCTGATCAAGATGGCGGCGACAGAAGCAAGCCAGTACGAAGAACTTCACAAAGAAACACGGTAAAAACAATTATTTCTTTGTGAGAAAAAATATATTTCTTAGCTGACTTTATAGTAGACGTACTCAGGAGTTTAACGAAATGTTCATCAGCTGGATTTAAAAAAAAAAAGTTCGCCGAATTTTAGGCAGGCGGTCCGGGTCGGACCGGACGCTTTGTTTCTTTAAATTTAGCTAAATAAACGCTTAAAAAATATATTTCTTAGCTGACTTTATAGTAGACGTACTCATGAGTTTAACGAAATGTTCAAATCAGCTGGAAAAAAAAAAAAAGTTCGCCGAATTTTAAGCAGGCGGTCCGGGGCGGACCGGACGCTTTGTTTCTTTAAATTTAGCTAAATAAACGCTTAAAAAAATATATTTCTTACCTGACTTTATAGTACCGTAGACAGTCCCCTGAGCTCAACCAAATGTGAAATCAGCTGGATTTAAAAATCCGCGGTGTGGTTTATAAGTTACGGTATCTTGCTAACAAAAACAGCTACATCCACAGCCAGGGCGAGCAGCAACAGAGTCAGTCCGACCAAAGGAGGCTTTTTTCGAACACATGAGCAGCTAGAAACATCTGGAAGTAGCCCTCTTCCTCTTCACTCTCTGAGTCCTCTGCTGCTGCCCAGAGCGCCCATAGCGGCCGAAACTGGTACTGCACCATTGTGTCCAAAATGTAAAACGATGATATCAGAGCGAAAAATGGGTCTAAAAATATGGGAAAAAATCCATAATTAATACTCTTGTGTTTAATACGCAGGACATTCAAATGAGCAAAAATACTGCGTATAATACACCGGAGAATACGGTATAGGTCGCACCTGAATATAGGTCGCATTGTCCAATTATTGGAAAAATCCATACGCACATGAATATAGGTCGCACCTACGTCCAAATGTGGACTGTGTTTAGCTCTGCTGCAAATGTCTCTTCCACAGGAGCGCACAGCAAGGCTTTTAAGATTAACACTTAAAAGCAATTATTTGTTTGATAAAAATTCTAGCAAGTCAGAGCTGAACTTTTCTTTAATAAACAAATAATTTTAGCAGGACAAACACCTAAAAATGAGAGTGTGTCTCAGTTTAATTTTTGTTAATAAATGATTACAAATCAGCTTATTTTATAAAAAGCCATAAATAGGTTGCACCTGAATGGTCGCAGGGCATGCAAAAATGATAAAAAGCCGTGACCTATATTCCGGAAAATACGCTAAACACTTCTAATTATGTGATTTTAGTAAAAAAAATTCAACACTTTAAAACTTATAAACAAAAAGAACAATGCGAGATCTTTTGATTAAGGCTTCTTTCCATAACATTTCTGTCTACCGGTACACTCCAAGCTGTCCGCTGAAAAGACAGAAAGCACAAGGTTTAACAGTGTTCTTAGAAATAGTTCCCATACATCAAACAGAATTTTTTTTTCTTCTTTCTGCTGCTTGGAGGTGCTGTTGGAGCGTGAATTTGTTCCTCCAAAGGAATGCGTTTGAGGACAAAACTCCTTTAATGTTATCATTTGCAATTTACGACTGTAGGAAGGGCTCTCCCTGGCACAGGTCATAAAAAATTCTCAATGGTCTGTTTAAACTCAAGACGTCTCTTTTGAGAGTTCCACGGACAATATCAGCTTTAACATCCAAAAATGTCCTTTTGTGAAAATGTCCAGAACCTGTTGGAACAGAGTTTTAGGTGATGAAACAAGACCTGCACAGAACGGAGACCAGTCTCATTTTAAAAGTATGAGAAAAAACTGATGAGGAAGTAGAAATATATGGGAGAAACTCTGAGGGATGTGGGACACCACACATGAGATGCTTTATTTATATTGCCTTTAATTATGCTCTCATCTTAATAAAAAGGCAGCGAAAAGTCATTTCTGAGTCATGATCAAAGCTGGAGGTGGTGATGAAAAAACATTTTCTCACCTCCTCCTTAAACGTTCTGGATAAGAAAACTGAATCAGCAACACCAAACTTGTCTGATATTGTAAAAAAGAAGAAAAAATGGATGTTGACGCAGAACAGCAAAGGTAAGTAGTGATTTGAACAATGATTGTGAAACTACTCAAAATTTAAACAGATGAATATTGAAGAAACTTATTGATCTGTTTAGGCTTCACAGACGTACAAAATTTACTTTTGACCTTTTTTTTTTTTAGAAATGTTTCAAAAGTAATTAAAAACTAAACAATTTAAACTAAAACAACATCAATCAACAAGTTTACTGCTAATAAAATATGTTGTTTTGCTTTTAAAATGAAGCTGAAACCTTTTTTCTTCTTTATTCTTAATTAAAAAAGCTGAAAACACTTTAATATCAATTTAAAGCCAAAACAACAGAATAAAAAAAATTGCAAAGACATATTGGAAAGTATTAAACAGGACAAATGAAAGAAGGTATTTGATAAAACCAGCTTTTACAATTAATGAAGTACACCATTTAAAACAAAATCAGTCAGGTATCACTCCAAAGCTGCTAATTTAGGCCCAACCTGTAAATATGTCTAATAACCAAAATAAAAGCATACGAGTGTCCATCCTCTAAACATCTCCAAATTATACTTACAGGTATATACAGTAAATGAAAAAAAAATAAAAATAAATCTAGCGAGATAAACGTTTAGATCCATAGCACAAGCTACAAATTACAAAATAAAATCTTGTAAAAGTAACACTTATAAAAGGGGGGAAAATAATTTAAAATAGCATACAACACAAAAATCATTGTGGTAAATTTAAAAAGAAATTAATAGTTGGAGGAAAAAGTTCAGGACAGGATAGTAACTCATTTGGCATAAAACAACCTGAAAGATCAACTCCAATTCATTTAGGTGAAATTCACCTGAGTCTGGCTCCTAAATATACACATTTTGATGGAATGTTTAAAGTAAGGTACCGGTAGATGAAATGATATGAAACCATCGAATTGACTATGGGTTTTTACTATATTACAAATTACTGAGCAGTGAAATCAAACGATTTCTCTAATTCCAGTAGCCCTTAAAGAATAACATAACATTTCTAAACAAATTACAAACAATTAATGCAACGTTCAAATTTGGACCTCTAACAGAAAAGACTACCGTTCTTCGTACTGTGCTTTGACAGATCAACACATTCTTCCAGTCCTTCATGTCATAACCACTCTAACTTAAAAACAACTCTACAAACTAAATTACTAAAGCTTCATAAGTTGGACATCTTTGGACAACAGACTGCTTTCTTTTACTGCTTCGTTCCCTCACAGCTGAATAAAATGTTCCACTTTTCTTCAATCAATCTTGAAAGCAACATGGCTTTGTGCTTTCAGCATCACACACATGTGCTGGAGAGTTATTGGAAACAATATACAGTAACTGGAAAACAATAATTAAAAAAAAAAATAGTAAAAAAAAAAAAAAACGTTTTGATAGAACTGTGGCCACATACGTCCATATTTTATCCATTACTGTACAGGTGAAAGTCTGAATAGTCTCTGAAATCCCTGGTTGAGCAGGTCAAATTGAGCAATTACTATCTATGGGATATGTTGAGTTTCTTTAAGTTCTCACAACGACTCCTTTGCCAGGTAAAAAACAAAACAAAAAAACAAGTGGTTGTACAATAGTTTGGCAAAATGGTTGCTCATGGGATATGAGCCACACATGCTCCAATCAATGAGCATTAGAGGTATCTGCAACCCCGCCGACACAGTGATATAGCCAGCAAAGCACCTCTCCAACCCCCACCCCGGTGCAGTAAATCAGGGGTATGAGCCTACAGTGTGTGTCTAAATTAAAAAGAAAAAAGATTTGAAGATGACAACTAGACTTTTTTATGAGTAACAGCTCAAATACACAACACAAGACTCTTAAGACTCAACATACTGTAACTCCATTGCTTTAGCCTAGAAATGAGAAATTACCATTACAGGAGTCAAACCTGAAAAAGTGAGAAGATTCTTTAACATTCAGTGGAACTACTCGTTTTAGCTGTTAGTAATAGTGGCATATCTGTATCTTGCTGCCTGGGTCATTCTTTCCTGGGCTGAAGAAAGGGCAGACAGGCTCCTCAAAGCATGTGTCAAACATGAACAATTTCTTCATGGTTACTGCGTCATAGAAACTAAGTCGACCGTTGTCATAATCTAAGTACACACCGACTCGAGGGGAGTTCCAGTAGTCGGCGACAGGCATGCGCCCGTCTTCCACGTTAGCATACAGCCGGTCCTGCAGGCACAGGCTCCAGTATCCTGAGGAGGGAGTGAGATTGACAAAGCCCTTCCTGTTGCTGCATTCAGTGGTCACACCTAGGTACCACACACCTTTGTCCCGGACGTCAACTTCCCAGTAGTGCTGACCACTGGCATACTGGGCTGTGGCAAGGACGCCGAAAAACCGATTGAAGCGACCAGGCAGGTCCGGCTCCTGGATGCGAATGCGGCCCTCTTCCACTTTGGTATCAAAGTCTGAGATATAAAGGTTTAGGTGCGCGGTGTCTGGGTCCAAGGTGAGATTCTGAGGCACTGCACAGAAAGAGACAGAGAGGGATAACTTCAGAAGTTACCTCTAACCAGATTGAGTCAGGTCCTCTGGACGGATTCCTCTTTGTTGAAATGTTAGTCTTTTACCCAAAATACTTCCTCAGTCTGTGGCGCTGCAACAAACTCGGTCTTATCCACCTTGTTCCTGGCAGTTCTACTGTATAAAAGGTTGTGGGCACAACTTCCTGTCAGACGCAGGAAGTAGCAATAAGCTTTGACTTATCATGGTAGCGGAACATGGACCATGGCTTATTTGAAAGTAATTTGTATTCAGTTTAGCAAATAAAACACTGTTTTAGTTTTAACATTTATTTAACAATTGTAAAGTTTATTAAAATAGCCGTGCTGAGTTCAGGTACCTGTTGTGTTGTTCGTGGCTGCATGAACAACCGGACCAAACTAAACCTGTGGCTACAACAACAGCGTTTTGAACACAGACCCAAAACAAGAAGAGTGTTCCTGTGAAAAGCTGGAAAGTTTTCATCTCCTACCTACACACGAGGAACTGAGAAGAATGAGGCTGAAAACTCTGAACTTGAAGAGACCACCCAAAATGCTCTTTGTGAGCTCATTGACAAACAGCAGACAGATGAAAACCTGCACCCTACTTTGTGTCTGGACTATTGATAAACCACTGGAGAAGAGACGCTGGATCCTCAGAAGAACTGAACAGTGTGATGAGAACATCAGGTATGATTTCAAGTGTATGAAGTAGCATTATATTTACCGTATTCGTCTTTCTTCAGTATTATGATTTTCTCTGTAATTAACCGAAGCTCTGTGATGGAGGACTTTAAGGCTTTGGCTGGGCTCTATGTCTGCTTTAAGGAGAATAAGACTGTGTCAAACCTCTTAATAAAACACAACCAACTTTATTACTGTGTAGATACGCCCTCCCTGGGCTGCCACCTTACCGTGGTGGAGGGGTTTGAGTGTCTCAATGATCCTAGGAGCTATGCTGTCAGGGGCTTCATGCCCCTAGAAGGGTCACCCAAGGCAGACAGGTCCTAGGTGAGGGATCAGACAAAGTGCAGCCCAAAAACCCCTATGATGAGTACAATTAATGGACTAAGTTTTCCCTCGCCCGGACGCGGGTCACCGGGGCCCCACTCTGGAGCCAGGCCCGGAGGTGGGGCACGCTGGCGAGCGCCTGGTGGCCGGGCTTTTACCCATGGAGCTCGGCCGGGCACAGCCCGAAGAGGAGACGTGGGTCCCCCTTCCCATGGGCTCACCACCTGTGGGAGGGGCCAAAGGGGTCGGGTGCAATGTGAGATGGGTGGCGGCCGAGGGCGGGGACCCTGGCGGTCTGATCCTCGGCTACAGAAGCTGGCCATTGGGACATGGAATGTCACCTCTCTGGTGGGGAAGGAGCCTGAGCTAGTGTGTGAGGTTGAGAGGTTCCGACTAGAAATAGTCGGACTCACCTCAACGCATGGCTCTGGCTCTGGAACCAGTTTCCTTGAGAGGGGTTGGACACTCTTCCACTCTGGAGTTGCCCCTGGTGAGAGGCGCCGAGCAGGAGTGGGCATACTGGTTGCCCCCCATCTTGGTGCCTGTACGTTGGGGTTCACCCCGGTGAACGAGAGGGTAGCCTCCCTTCGCCTACGTGTGGGGGGACGGGCTCTGACTGTTGTTTGTGCCTATGCACCAAACGGCAGCTCAGACTACCCACCCTTTTTGGAGTCCTTGGAGGGGGTATTGGAGAGTGCGCCTCCTGGGGACTCCCTTGTTCTACTGGGGGACTTCAACGCTCACGTGGGCAATGACAGTGAGACCTGGAGGGGTGTGGTTGGGAGGAACGGCCCCCCTGATCTGAACCAGAGTGGTGTTCTGTTATTGGACTTCTGTGCTCGTCATGGATTGTCCATAACGAACACCATGTTTAAGCATAAGGGTGTCCATATGTGCTCTTGGCACCAGGACACCCTAGGTCGCAGTTCGATGATCGACTTTGTTGTCGTCTCATCTGATCTGCGGCCGCATGTCTTGGACACTCGGGTGAGGAGAGGGGCGGAGCTGTCTACTGACCACTACCTGGTGGTGAGTTGGCTCCGATGGTGGGGGAGGATGCCGGTCAGACCTGGCAGACCCAAACGTATCGTGAGGGTCTGCTGGGAACGTCTGGCAGAGTCTCCCGTAAGACGGAGCTTTAACTCCCACCTCCGGGAGAGCTTTGAACACGTTCCGAGGGAGGCGGGGGACATGGAGTCCGAGTGGGCCGTGTTCCGCGCCTCTATTGTCGAGGCAGCTTATCGGAGCTGTGGCCGCAAGGTTGTTGGTGCCTGTCGAGGTGGCAACCCTCGAACCCGGTGGTGGACACCGGCAGTGAGGGATGCTGTCAGGCTGAAGAAGGAGTCCTATTGGGCCTTTTTGGCTTGTGGGACCCCGGAAGCAGCTGATAGGTACCGGCAGTCCAAGCGGCATGCGGCTCGGGTGGTTGCTGAGGCAAAAACTCGGGCGTGGGAGGAGTTCGGAGAGGCCATGGAGAATGACTTCCGTACGGCTTCGAGGCGATTCTGGTCCACCATCCGGCGTCTCAGGGGGGGAAAGAGGTACGAGACCAACACCATTTATGGTGGAGGTGGCGTGCTGCTGACCTCAACTCGGGATGTTGTGAGTCGGTGGGCGGAATACTTCGAAGACCTCCTCAATCCTACTGGCACGTCTTCCACTGAGGAAGCAGAGCCTGGGGACTTTGGGTCGGGTTCTCCGATCTCTGGTGCTGAGGTCGCCGAGGTGGTTAAAAAGCTCCGCGGTGGCAAGGCTCCGGGGGTGGATGAGATTCGCCCGGAGTTCCTTAGGGCTCTGGATGTTGTAGGGTTGTGTTGGCTTACGCGACTCTGCAATATCGCGTGGACATCGGGGGCAGTTCCCTTGGATTGGCAGACTGGGGTGGTGGTTCCCCTATTTAAAAAGGGGGACCGTAGGGTGTGTTCCAACTATAGGGGGATCACACTCTTAAGCCTCCCTGGTAAGGTCTATTCAGGGGTTCTGGAGAGGAGGGTCCGTCGGATAGTCGAACCTCGGATTCAGGAGGAGCAGTGTGGTTTTCGTCCTGGTCGTGGAACACTGGACCAGCTCTACACCCTCAGCAGGGTCCTGGAGGGTGCGTGGGAGTTTGCCCAACCAGTTTACATGTGTTTTGTGGACTTGGAGAAGGCATTCGACCGCGTCCCTCGGGGGGTTCTGTGGGGGGTACTCCGGGAGTATGGGGTACCAGGCCCTTTGATAAGGGCTGTTAGGTCCCTGTACGACCGGTGTCAGAGCTTGGTCCGCATTGCCGGCAGTAAGTCAGGCTCGTTTCCGGTGAGAGTTGGACTCCGCCAAGGTTGCCCTTTGTCACCGATTCTGTTCATAACTTTTATGGACAGAATTTCTAGGCGCAGCCAAGGTGTTGAGAGGATCCGTTTTGGTGACCTTAGAATCGCTTCTCTGTTTTTTGCAGATGATGTGGTCCTACTGGCTTCATCAGTTCGTGATTTACAACTTTCACTGGAGCGGTTTGCAGCCGAGTGTGATGCGGCCGGGATGAGGATCAGTTCCTCCAAATCCGAGGCCATGGTCTTGAGCCGGAAAAGGGTAGCATGCCCTCTCCGGGTCGGGGAGGAGGTCCTGCCCCAAGTGGAGGAGTTTAAGTATCTCGGGATCTTGTTCACGAATGAGGGAAAACTGGAGCGTGAGATCGATAGGCGGATAGGTGCAGCGTCCGCAGTGAAGCGGGCGCTGTACCGGTCTGTCGTGGTGAAGAGAGAGCTGAGTCAAAAGGCAAAGCTCTCAATTTACCGATCGATCTACGTTCCCACCCTCATCTATGGTCATGAGCTTTGGGTTATGACCGAAAGAACAAGATCTCGGATACAAGCGGCTGAAATGAGTTTTCTCCGCAGGGTGGCTGGACTCTCCCTTAGAGATAGGGTGAGAAGCTCAGTCATCCGGGAGGGACTCGGAGTAGAGCCGCTGCTTCTCCACATCGAGAGGAGCCAGTTGAGGTGGCTCGGGCATCTGGTTAGGATGCCTCCTGGACGCCTCCCTGGTGAGGTGTTCCGGGCACGTCCCACCGGGAGGAGACCCAGAGGAAGACCCAGGACGCGCTGGAGGGACTATGTTTCTCGGCTGGCCTGGGAACGCCTTGGGATTCCCCCGGAGGAACTGCTCCAAGTGGCTGGGGAGAGGGAAGTCTGGGCCTCCCTACTTAGGCTGCTACCCCCGCGACCCGACCCCGGATAAGCGGAAGAAGATGGATGGATGGATGGATGGATACGCATACATCTAAAAATAGATTGTTCGTGTGCTGATGGCTGCTTGTTATGCTGAGCGATACTGTGTACCGGTATTCTGTGAATGACAAGCGGCCATAAGGGCACTAACAACCAATTGTTAGGGTGATGGTCCTCTTTTTACACATAAATATCTAGTTCTGGCGGTCAGCAGCAAACTGCTTGATCCACTGTGAGAAGGTGCAGCAGCTCAGGCTGAAGAAGTCTTTTGAATAAAACACAAAACGTTTCAACAAAGAAGAAATCGTCCAGAGGACCTCACGTCTACCTGGATTATTGAGCATGCACCAGGACATTCATAAGTTACCATTAATGTTGACACAATCATACAAATTTAGCTGATTGTGACATAATGTAACACTTTATTTTGGCAACAAGGAAGCTGTCAGTCACATTTTAATGCAAAGCAGGTACTGTTTACTGGACTAAAAAGTCAATCTTTAATTCAAGCAGCAAGAGTTTTAGCATCAACTCACTGGTGTGCAGCACGTGCATCATCTTCTTCCACATGATGAGCTGGAAAGGCCCTGAAAAGTCTGTAAAATCATCTGGACAACAAACTGGCTCAAGGATGGTGGAAGGCTTGCAGTGTATTGCTCTGAAGAAAAATACACCAAAATAAAAAATAAATAAGACAAAGGCTTGTAGTTTTTTTTTTTTGGTCCAACAAAAATCGTCAACTTTGGTCTACTTACTCATCGTATATGTCAGCAAGGGTCTGTCAGAAAAGATGAAGAAATAAAACAAAGTTAAACATATTTCTAAAGACAGTTCTTGCACTCTACACAAACGAAACACAGTGAAGGGTTTGTGCAAGTAAACAAGTGTGAAACAAATGCAGTTACCATAATGCTACAGGCCTAAAATTAGGTGAAAACCTTTTGAAAGTTCAATACTAATTTTACATGCCAACAGATATACAGTACTGTATTTTTTGGACTTAAAATCCTTTAATTTTCTCAAAAATCAACAGTGAGCCTTATAATCCGGTGCGACTTATAGTCCGAAAAATATGGTATCTACAGTGGTCATTGTGATTTGAAAGTTTTATCACACTTTTTGGTAGAAATATGTTAAGCTGACCTCAAAGCTAGTTTTCCCACCAATACATCTGTGAATATCAGACATGGCGTTGTCCACAGCTGCCTCCTCTATCTCGACGATTTCCATGTTTTCATCTATGACGGCCATGGCAGCCACTTCCTCTGCGTCCAAGCTCTCAAGCAGGGAGTCTCGCTCATCTAGCAAGAACTGGACCAAGGCGCCGACGTCTGCTTCGATCTTCTCCTTCAGTCTTTGTTTCTTTAACTAGAAAACAGATAATTTTCACTTGCAGCTTGATCAGAGCAACAGAATTACACAGAGTGTGGGAGGTGTCACACACATTTGTAATAAAGTGTGATATTGTTCTAATTAGAGAACTCAAACAGGGCAAAAAAAGGTCTTAGCATTTTCAAATGCCAAATTTATTACTTGCATAACCACAACTATAACTGGCAGATCTGTCCTGTACAACGTAGCCAAACTGAAAACACAAATTGACTGTAAATTGTCCAGTTTGACAGTTATTAGAATAACATGATGTCAGGGGAATTTAGATAAAGATTATAGACGTTTATTAATAACTCATGTTAAACTAATGTGTGTGAGAGAGTTGCTTGTGTGTCTGCAGGTTCCTCTGAGGAGCACAAAGCCTGCCACTCTGATAAACTCCAAGACCACCTCCTCGTCTGTAAGCTGGGAAGCAGAGCTCGTTTGTCTGATGAGTGTTACAAAAAGGAACTCTTTATCCTGTCCGTGGGCAGACCTCGCGACCGGAACTTCAACGTAACATCTGAGTAAGCCTGTGTGTGTGAACGCTGTCCCCTTGAAAGTAGTAAACTGGGTTTAAAAATCTTCTCGTGTCCTCAAGAGTGGCTTATTTTCAGTAAGTAGATGATGAAAGAACAATTGTTTTATCAAACAAATGAACATATTGTTGTGGGTAAACAACATGCAAAGACTTGATCTTTCATTAAAAAAATAAAAAAAAATAAAACAGATGACAATCTATTAATGACAGCAAAAAATGAGGGATTTTTAAGAGGTGCAGAATGTAGATCAGCCCAACAGCATCAGAATCCAAAAAAAAAAGTTATCATCTCTTATGTTAGAACAGCTCTTACTTGTCACTCGTACACTCAGAGAGGATGTGCTGGGTCAAGCCCCCAGCTCAGACGTCATGGCATCTTTGTTTTTACCTATGTAGGCTCACTGATAACATGTCTTATTAAATTGCCTGATAAAAGTTCTACAATATAATTTATAAAGTGTAAAAACAAGTGGATATGGTGACATTTGCTCAAACAAAAAATGTAGATGTCATTTTTGTTTTTTAAATCTTGAAATTGTACACAGGCTTGAGGTATCCTACCCGCACTTGACTTTTAGTACGCTCATCTGCCGTTCTAACTTTGACACACTGCGACTTATCCCAGTTGAGATCCCTCAGCCTCATTCTCAACTCCGTCTGTAACAAATGCAAATCAGATTTACATTAAACATGGCATAATAATAAATAAACATTAAAAACATTGTAGATGCTCTGCATTTGAGCTGCTGCAAATTTTACTTCCTGATTATCACATTTCTATTGTTAAAAGACCAAACATTTAGTCTTACCTTCATATCATTTACGACCTCTGGGACTGGTGCCACATCATGGTGTCTGAAACCACAGTGAAACAACCAGTTACACAGCTGTTTCCCAACAACACTACTCAAAAAACTTTAGTGCCCTGTAGAAATCTAGTTAATATACATTTTGTTCAAGTATTGTACCGGTATGCAGATTCAACACGTCTTCCAAAATCACCCAAGTAGAAAGTAGTAAATGCACTCTTTAGCAGTAAAGTTGTCAAACTTAAAGAAGACGCAACGTTTTAAAACTGCCTATAAGATGCAACCATGTGGGCCAGAGTTTTCAAACTATCAGCGTGTTTGGTTTCCATTAATAATTTAACATTAAACAAAATGTAACAACTGGATTTTCTTTTTTAAAACAGGTCAACATTTACCAAGAGTCTTTTTTTACGGCCTTGCTCAAGTCCAGGGGTGTGCAGCATTTTTTTCAGAGGGCCAAATCAAGATATTTAAAGCAATCAAAGGGCCAGAGAGAGAATTGGAAAATATTTTTTTAAACAGATACTGTAATTTGTAAAACTTCTTTAGGCTTTTTCTTGTTGTAGCCGAGTTAGCATATTGTATAAAAAACATGTCTCCCTGACATTCTTCAGAAAGATAAGACACTTTCTGTAACCTGGCTCTTGTGATATTTGTAGTCTAAATATGCACACAAAAAAAAAGTTAAAGGTTTGCTGTTCAGTCCTTAAAGCTGCATAATGTAACTTTGTAGTGCAGTCTGTAACTTTTCTAACAATATATTTTTAACATATTTCTTCACTCTGTCACTATCTACTGACAGACTGGTGTTAGACAAAGTAATCTCTGAAAAAAACTATAGTCCCCTTGCTTCTCTATCAGCATTTATAAAAACACTAAAAACACAGAGTGACCCGCCGTTAACCAGCCAATAAAAACAGAGCTTGAATTTGAATCAGCCAATAAAAACAGAGCTTGAATTTGAATTTCAGCAGAGCAAGGGGGGCAGAGCCATATATGGCTCTGAGGGGGAGGGATCAGAATGCTTTGCCTGTTGAAAATATTTCTAAGTTCTGTGCTCTACAGAAAGTTACACATAGCACCTTTAAGGTTCATTTTAGTTCAGGAAATGCAATAAAAAATTACCGGTAATTACAAAAAGAACAAATTTTATCAGCCTACCTTACTCCAAATGTTTTTTGATGCATTTGTCTCAGATGTTTAATTTAAACTTCTTTAAGTTTCTTTGATAAAATGCTAGTTTTCATCAGCTTATTTAAATGTTTTCTTTTCAACTAAGAATATTGGGGGCTGGAAGGAGATTGTCAAAGGGCCACTTTTGCCCCCCCAGGCCATATGTTGCCCACGTCTGCTCTAGTCAATAGAGCTGTCATTTCTAACCCGAACCTGGAGCCCGGCCCCGCCTGACCAAGATTAGGGCTGGGCCATAATAATGTGCTTAATGAGCGGGCCGGGTCGGGCGTTTGATTGCGTCAGCGAACGCGTGCAACTGACGATCCAATTATATGGAAACATGGCTTGCCATACTATCACCAGCCATATGCAACCATTTAACCGCGTGCTGACCAGCCTTGAAAGAGGTCAAAAGTTCAGTTAAGCTTCAGATGGACTACTGCCAGCGATCAATCAGACAAAATGGACATTCATTCAGCTGCTGCACTCAGCTGCTGCGCGCGGCCGAAGACCCAAACTGGTGAGATCACAAACTATCCAACATGTCAGAGCAGGGTCCGTGTCTGAATAATGCAGAATGTAGGCAGAAGCAGCTCCAATCTTCTGCCCCCTTTTACTGAGCCACGTGAGTCTGCCGACCGTTAATAACTATATACGGTAAGCAGTCAAAGCTACAATCTCCTTCCGGCCCCCAATATTCTTAATTGAAAAGAAAACAACATTTAAATAAGCTGATGAAATTAACAATTACAGACCAATATCCTTCTTACCACAATTCTCAAAAATTCTAGAGAAATTATTTGTGACCAGATTAGACCAATTTAATAAACAAAATATTCTAAGTAACAGTCAATATGGGTTCAGAGCGAACAACTCTACATCAATGGCTCTCATGGAATTAATAGAACAAATAACTACTGCTGTCGATCAAAAACAATATTGTATAAGTGTATTTGTTGATTTAAAAAAAGCATTCAACACAATTGATCACAATATTCTTGATAAATTACATAAATATAGTATTAGAGGTCTAGCGTTGCAGTGGGTATGTAGCTATTTGTGAGACAGGAAACAGTTTGTACAAATACAGTAAATGATGTAAGATCAAACCTCTGCAATATTACATGCGGAGTTCCTCAAGGATCTGTACTTGGACCAAAGTTATTTATTTTATATATGAATGACTTGGTAAAGGTGTCATGACTCCTTAAATGTGTCATTTTTGCTGATGATACCACATTTTTAAATTCAGGTAAAGATATAGAGCAGATGTTGGAACTAGGGCTGAACAATTAATTGCATTTGCAATAAAATCGCAATATGATAAAACAAGATTTTCTAATCTCACTCACTCACAAGTTGTGAGTGAGTGGAGCAAACCAGAGCAGAGAGCGGGAGAAGTAAACATTGCGCTTTAACCAGTTGCACAATGACGTCAGGCTGGACAGAAGCTGATAAATCTGAAAGTTTGGTACCAAAGAGGGGCAGCACGTCCGTTGATGGCTATAAAAAAAACAAGATGCTGTGCGTGAGTTGTTTTTTTTTACATCTAAAAGATTTTATAAGAACATATACTGTACTAGTTTATTTTGTGTTCACAGAGTTTGAATTCCCAGAAAATAACGAGTTGGTTAAAGCAGATTCTCTTTATGTTTTTTGCACTTTATTTTTTATGATGTTACTAGCTGGAAAGCAGTAGGTTTAATTTTTTATATCTAATTTTTTATATTAATTTATTAACTGTCATGTGAAGTTCAGACAGTAGTTAGGAAGTTCACTTAACATGTTTACTATTATGTTTATGAAACAAGAAAAAATAGAAATGGTGAAAAGAAAAGGCATAGATTTGTTTGCTTTATTGTAATCTCTGCTTTAAATAAATCTGACATTGTTTATTATAAAACAGATTGATTTATTGCTTCTGTTTGTTGAAAAATACTTGAGAAGATATTAAAAAAAAAATAGCGTTTTAAATCGCAATTGCAAT
The DNA here is from genome assembly GCA_038048925.1 of Garcialebias charrua. Lineage (NCBI taxonomy): Eukaryota > Metazoa > Chordata > Actinopteri > Cyprinodontiformes > Rivulidae > Garcialebias > Garcialebias charrua. The sequence continues at coordinate 31,415 of JBBPBX010014198.1, forward strand.
TTATAGAAAAAAAATTGCAATTAGATTATTTTCCAAAATCGTTCAGCCCTAGTTGGAACTGATGAAGACACGGAGTTTGTCAAAATACAAACTTGGTTTAAACATAATAAATTATCATTAAACCTGGATACAACAAATGATATGATATTTAGTAATAAAAAGAAAACTGTTGATGTTCCATTTAAAATTGAGGGTGCTGAGATTTGTAGAGTGAGTGAAGTGAAGTTTTTGGATGTCATCATTGATGACAAACTGAAATGGAAANAGTCAGAGTCAGAGTCAGAGAGTCTTTATTGTCATTTGCACCGCATGTGGTACATGTGATGAAAACGAGATTATGTACACAGGGTCCCAGTTACATCCAACAACAAATGCAAGAGAAAAAAAAGAAAGAAAAAAAAAGAAAGAAAAAGAACAGTAATAACATCTAGAATTAACTAAGAAAAACATCAACTAGTAATACACTAAGCCCTAATGTAGTGGAAAAACATCATTATAAACAGCAGCACGAACATGAGTCTGTATGAGCAGATGGTCACAGATGAACACAGCAACAAGAAAACAGATCAGCATCAGCATGATGTGATATTTTGCAGTGATTATTCTTATTATTTATTAATTCATGAGTCTAACAGCCTCAGGGTAGAAGCTGTTCCTCAGTCTAGTGGTTCTACATTTGATGCTCCTCAACCTACGTCCTGAGGGGAGTGGGGCAAAGAGTGAGTGTGCTGGGTGAGTGAGGTCTTTCATGATGCAGGTGGCTCTTTTCCTGCATCTGGAGGTGTAAATGTCTGTGATGGTGGGGAGACTGACTCCAACAGACTTCTGTGCAGCCTTCACCACTCTCTGTAGAGCTTTCCTCTCTGCAACTGTGCAGCCTCCATGCCACACGTTGATGCTGGAGCACAGGATGCTCTCCACTGCACACCTGTAGAAGGAGGTGAGAACTGGACTGCTCAGACCAGCTCGTCTCAGCCGTCTGAGGAAGTAGAGTCTCTGATGACCTTTCTTGATCAGGCTGGTGGTGTTGTTGCTCCAGCTGAGGTTATCATTCAAGTGTACACCCAAGTATTTGTAGCTGGAGACCACCTCCACCACAGATCCACCTATGTTCAGTGGGGTGTGGGTGTGTTTGTTCCTTCTGAAGTCCACAATCATCTCCTTTGTCTTCTTCACATTCATGTGAAGGTTATTCTCTTTGCACCAGCTCTCCAGGTGTTCCACCTCCTGTCTGTAGCTGGACTCATCATTGTTTGTGATGCATCCCACCACCGCTGTATCATCTGCAAACTTTACAATATGACAGCCTGGATGTGTGGCTGTACAATCATATGTGAGCAGAGTGAACAGAAGAGGGCTCATGATATTAGTGCTTTGTTGTATTTTTAGTTGACGTTTTTCTTAGTTCATATCTTAGATGTTATTACTGTTTTTCTCTTACATTTTGTTGTTGGATGTAACCAGGACCCTGTGTACATAATCTCGTTTCATCACATGTACCACATGTGGTGCGAATGACAATAAAGATTCTCTGTCTCTGTCTCTGTTTGTTGGAAATGTTTTTTTTAAATCATTTTTTTATATAAAAATATACCATCCAACATCAAAAAAAGTCCATCCAAACTTTGTTTATATGGGCACTTTCCATGTTTCAGTGAATGGAAACACAAGAACTACTTGTTATCATTTTTAAGCAGAATTTCATTTGCAATCAAAGCGGCGCGTTCAAACATTAACATTCAATATTGATCTTAAGAAATGATGCAAAACATCTTCTGGCCTCGAAGAAATCAAGTTATGAATGATGCATTGCTCCGACTGTGTGAGCGTAGACTAAATGAGGAATGAGCTCCAGTGGTTGGAGAAAAGCAGGTGGGCCTGGACCGAGTGGAGGAAAGTTCACCTGCAGAGTTACGTCACCTCGTGGAAATGTGCAAAGTTAACTCAGACGTTTAGCTCAGGGGTGTTTCCTCGTTTATCCACCCCCGGGGCCTTCAGCGGTCTCTTTAAACTCCCACTGTTAGCCAAACTTTAAATGGAGCGTTCCCCTAAGGCTCGCCGAGTCAGGATGCCCCGAGGCGAAACACAGAGAGAGAAAGAGAGAAAGAGACCACCAGAACCGAGCCGGGGCCAGACCGCAGGTTCACACACAGGAAGTTTAGAGCATTAGCACACACACACAGGGTGACAGACTGCAGGCTCAGGTGGAGATCAGAAGTTTGGTGTCACTGCAGCTCTGTGGCAAGCCCTTTTAACATAAAATTGTGTTCTCTGACTATCCGCAATTACATTCTAGATATCAAAAAAGTAGTTTCGACTAGTCACAATTACATTCTGACTAGTCAGAATAGCATTTCAAGATATCGTAAAGTGAATTTTGACTAGTCAAAATACAATTAATGATATCTGAAATGACGTCACCCGATCGTCATTTAAAGTGTCAAACATACGCAATAATTCAAGATATCTCAAACGTAATTATGACTAGTCAGAATGACATTTTTAGATATCTGAACTTGATTTATGACTACCAAAGTCAAAGTCAAAGTCAACTTTATTGTCAGAACTGCAATATGTACAGGACATACACAGGATTGAAATTGCGTTTCTCTCTGTCCCTCGGTGCAACAGTAACCATTTAAACACTAAAACACTGAAACATTTAATAAACATAAGCATAAAATAGTAAAAGTGTAACACTGTCCTGAGTTTTTTCATAGTAATATACAAGTATGAAAATTTACACCAACACTAAAACACAACATTTAATGAACATAAGCATAAAATGAAATAATAAAAGTGTAATACTTATTATATAATTATAATAATAATTATATATATAATTAATCAAAGTCAAAGTCAAAGTCAACTTTATTGTCAGAACTGCAATATGTACAGGACATACACAGGATTGAAATTGCGTTTCTCTCTGTCCCTCGGTGCAACAGTAACCATTTAAACACTAAAACACTGAAACATTTAATAAACATAAGCATAAAATAGTAAAAGTGTAACACTGTCCTGAGTTTTTGCATAGTAGTATAAAAGTATGAAAATTTACACCAACACTAAAACTAAAACTAAAACACTAAACATTTAATGAACATAAGCATAAAATGAAATAATAAAAGTGTAATACTGTCCTGAGTTTTTGCATAGTAGTATAAAAAAAATAAAAAGTATATCTATAAAATAAACTGAAGGTTCTAGCATTGACATTTGCAAAGAGTGGCACAGCAGCATATGAGTTAATGTACACAGTATATGTATGAGGTAGTTGATGTTGGTATAGAGGCAAAGTGGCATATGCAGTAAGGCACATTGGGCATCCTTACCAGTAGTCATTAGTTATTTAAAATATCTTGAATTACATTTTGACTAGTCATAAATCAATTTCAGATATCTAAAAATACTCTCTAAAAAGAGATAGGGTGAGAAGCTCAGTCATCCGGGAGGGACTCGGAGTAGAGCCGCTGCTTCTCCACATCGAGAGGAGCCAGTTGAGGTGGCTCGGGCATCTGGTTAGGATGCCTCCTGGACGCCTCCCTGGTGAGGTGTTCCGGGCATGTCCCACCGGGAGGAGACCCAGAGGAAGACCCAGGACACGCTGGAGGGACTATGTTTCTCGGCTGGCCTGGGAACGCCTTGGGATTCCCCCAGAGGAGCTGCTCCAAGTGGCTGGGGAGAGGGAAGTCTGGGCCTCCCTACTTAGGCTGCTACCCCCGCGACCCGACCCCGGATAAGCGGAAGAAAATGGATGGATGGATGGATGGATGGATGGATGGATATCTAAAAATACATTTAAGATATCTTAAATAATGACGTAATTTAAGATATCTTTAATTGTAATTATGACTAGTCAGAACTAAAATCGAGATATCTTGAAAGCAAATTATGACTAGTCAAAATGCAATTCAAGATACTTTAAATAACTAATATGACTAGTCATGAATCAATTTCAGATACCTGGAATGTAAGTGACGTGAATCCAATTTTATGTTAAAAGGGCTTGCCATAGTAGCACAGGTGGAACGCAGGTGGTAATCCTGAGAATGAGGACAAGCGTGTGTGAGGAGTGTGAACAAAGTCGTGTGTGTGTGTGTGTGTGTGCGTGAAGCCAGTGCTGCTCCCGATGAGTGTGTGTGTTCCCGTGTCAGGCCGTAGTTGAGTCAGACACTTGGCCTCTGATTTCATCACGTCGGTTATGAAAGAGACAGTAAAGTTTAACAAGCACACATACATGCACGCGCTGTGTTCCTCCTACTCTGTTTCTTCAATATTTCATCATGTGGCGTTGAAAACACGCTAACCGTGTGGAGATAACCTGCTGCGAGAGTGTGCGTGCGTGTGTAACCGTGTCAGTTGAGCTCTTGGCTTGCAGCCGTTCGGACGCACAAAGGTCAGGGGTCACCGCACACAGGAAATCTGCATAAGGAAGATCGTGTTCCAGGCGGAGCAGCAGATGTCTGTCTGCTCACCTACACGTGCACGGAAAACTGGTTCCGCTCCCAAAAGGGGACAGCCAGCTACCGTATTTTCTGGCCTATAAGTTGCATTTTTATTTACTAATTTTCATGTCCTGCGACTTATGGGGCGAAGCGACATATTTATGGATTTTTCCCCATATTTTTAAACCAATTTTTGGCTGAGATATGACAGTTTCCATTCATTTCTGATTAAAAAAATGGAGCAGTACCACTTTCGGCCGCTAGGGTCCACCGACCGTTCCCAGCTCATGTGTCCGACAGAAGCCTCCTCTGGTCGGACTCACTCTGCCGCAGCATGGCCTCTTGCTCTCTGGAGCTCTGAACTACTGTTACCTTGTTAGCAAAATAGCTCATGAACCACACGACAGATTTTGATGAAACTTACAGAAAGTAATCACTGGATGGACATTTACAACGTTTTAGCTTTAGGAGATGTTTGAGCGAAAATTCGATTTATTTATAATTTATTTTCGCAGCGAGCACGACCGTTTGGAAGACGTCAAAGCGAAACAAAGAATCAGAATCAGTTTATTATTGCCATTGTCAAATAATAAAATTCACTGACTAGGAACTTGCTTTGGCATAAAGGTGCAATACAAGAATATAAGAAAAAATAGAATAAAAACATATGTACATAAACACAATACAGTACAGCACAATATTCACAATAAATGGCAGTGACAAATGGTGCTAAATGAAGATAAATGGAGTGATGATGTACAGTGTTAGGCCAGTGATAAATGATAAGGCAGAGTTAAACAGTAACATGATTATGAATGCTCAGAAGACTGACGGCAGATGGAAAGAAACTGTTTTTATGGCGGGAGGTATCCAGCAGATTTGACCATTACGTGAATTTATTAAGAAACGGTTAAGCTCAGAAGCACTTTTGCTATAATGTCAGCTAAAAATATATACTTTTAAGTGTTTATCTTGCTAAATTTTAAATAAGTGCATCGGTCCCACCCGCACGGGTGCACGTAGCGAAACTACTTTTTAAATACAGCTGATTTGACAATTACGTGCATTTATTAAGGAAAGGTTAAGCTCAGACACATCTTTGCTATAATTTTTAGCAAACAAATAATTGTTTTTACTGTGTAAATCTTGTTAAAGTCCTTCCGTGCATGCTCCTGTGGCAGCCATTTGCAGCAGGGCAAAACATCGGCCCACATTTTGGGTTATCAGCGGTGACGCGTAACATACGCGTCGCGTCAGCGGTGACACATAATAGATGCGACTTTTGGGGCGAAGCGACATATTTATGGATTTTTCCAATTTATTGGACATTTTGAACTAAAGCGACTTATGGGGCGGAGCGACTTAAAGGGCGGAAAATACGGTAAATGAAACAGTTTAGTGTAATTTAACTTTAAAAGTCACAACAGAGGAATTTCTTCATGAATCCTGCACGTCTGCGTGTGCTTTCTGATATGTGGCACGGTGGCTTTTGTGCGTTTTGGTGAAACGCGCCCACCGCCAACAATCTCACGCTTCCACCGCAGCTTTGTCTCGGTGGAGGAATAATAATAATAATAATGAATTCAATTTATAATGCACTTTTCATTAATGAAAACAAATCGTCGGCGGAGGCAGTTCAGTTTGTGCATGTGCAATATCACTTTAACGTCACACAAATAAAAGCTGCATCTCCTCACAGCATGAGCATTTCATTCAGGTTGAACAGTGGGGTCTCTGGTTTTATACAAACACAATAAAGTGGCCATGTTCTTGTGGTATGAACTCATGTTAAGGCTGGTTTTGCACAGAAGACAACACTTCACAAAGTTCCAGATGGGCTGCCTATTTTCAGAGTTTATTCAGTTTTTTCATCGTGCAAGCACCGAAACAGGTGTGCGGCCATCGTTAATGCAACATAGACGTTTATTCGTGCGAAAACGTGCATGAAATGAGGCGGCTAAACAGCTGTTTTCTCTGACTTGTGCTCAGTGTCTGTTCTAGTTTGGTTTCCAAAAGGTGAAACAAACTGAGGTGAATTAGTGACCGCTGAGTCCCCTCAGCCAACTGCAGACTAAACAGGGATTAAGGTCAGCTGTCAGCAGGTCAGGTCAGCGGTAGGTAAAATGGGGACTAATCTGATTTTTTAAAAATACTTCAGTCAACAGCTTTTTAACACACGTGTTTGTTCACAATAGGAGCTTGTGGACGTGAAGATTAAACACAATCGGTAAACTTTTTAGATGCTTTTTACTACTTGGCATTTTAATATGTAAATGTTTTTGGGTAACACTTTACAAAAAGGCTCCCCGTATAGATGGCTAATAAATAGTTTATAGATATGCTATTAACTCCTCCATAACCACTTTATAAATCATTAACAACTGTTTATTATGCAGTAATTAAAGGTGACGAGACAAAACTGACCAGTTTCTTGCCAAATAGTGAGCCAGATCTGTTCACCAACAGGTAGTCCTCGACTTACGACGGCCTCGACTTACGACGTTTCGCGGTTACGAACGCCCTCCCATTGAAAGGCATTGTTTCGAGTTACACGGTTTATGCGCCTTTACACCAAAAAATACAGTACCGAAACTCAGCGGAGGCGGAAATTTACAGGAGGGAGGGGGGGGGAGTGTACCTTAGCGGCCACGGGCGGAGGATTACAGCTGAAAATTACAGGAGACCTCACTGTTTACAGGCAGACCGGGGCAGAGGAGGTTAGGAGGGGCTAACATGCTAACAGACCTTACTGTAAAACTCTGGACCGCATGTGGAAAAGTACAGGAGACCTTTGTTTGGACCGGAGGTTTACGAGGCAGAGAGGCTACAGCTTAGCTATGAGCTAACACGCTAACAGGCGGAGGAAGGCTTCCCCAGCTCCCAGTAGGTTATTAACTCTTTTTTCCCTTCATTATGGCTCCAAATGTATGGAGCTAACATGCTAACAGGCCTTACTGTGAACAGTCTGGACCGTGCTAACTTCAGGCAGCCTCAGATGTTGGAGGGACACCGAGCTAACATGCTAACAGGTGGAGGAAGGCTCCACCAACATTCCAGTGGGTTATTAACTATTTTTTCCCTTCATTATGGCTCCGAATGTATGTGTTTTTTGGTAATTATGTAGGGTAATGTGTTAGGATAGGCTAAGTGCTTGGTAAAATAAAGTACTGTACGTAAGAGGTGCCGTTTGGACGTATTTTCCGACTTACGACAATTTTCGAGCTAAGACGCAGCGTAGGAACGGATCTCCGTCGTAAGTCGAGGACTACCTGTATATTTCATCTTTGTTATATTAAAGGGGACCACACATGCAAAATTCACTTTTTAATGTTTTTTTACTAAACTTTGGGTATTTACTTCATAAAAAAACAGTCCTTGTGCCAAAAAAATGCACCCAGTGGTTTATTTACTCTAAGTAGATTTATTTATTTTTGATAAATACACCAGGATTCACACTTCCTGCATTTATTGACGTCACAAGCCGCCAGCCAATCAGATCAAACCTGAGTCCAGCCCCTCACCTAGCAACCCCTGGTTAGGCTCAACCCACTTCTGTATTAAACACATGACTGTTGTTTTTCATGATTTCATCTCATCTTTTGTTTATATGTTCTTAATTTCATGTGTACAGCACTTTGTTGCAGCTGTGTTTTTTTAAATGGCTTTATAAATAAAGTATAATTGTTATTTTTATGTTTTAGTTCAATTTTTAGTGTATTTGCGATCGCTGCCAACGCGCAGCCGGCAAAAATTAAACGAGCGGACCACAGGCGGAAGGACCGGGTTCGACGGGACCCTCTTCCGGCGCGATGGAGCGGAGCTTCAACTGTACAGCCTTGCAGCAGCCTCGCAGCAGGCTCGCAGCAAGAGGACCTTCTCCTTACAGATTAATTTACGGGAGACACTTGGTGAACTTTGTGTTGTCTTCACTGGAACAGCGATAACTCCCAAAATCTCATCGCGTGCAACGAGCGGAGCTGGCGAAAACCGGAAGAGGAACAAGCTAACATTAGCTTCGGATTCGGGTGGTCTAATGCTAAAAGGAGCAGCAAACTGCGGCGCGCTCAGACGGGTTTCGGTAAGTTATCTTAAGCTAACACTAACAGTAAGTCAAATGAGTAATAAAAAAAGAGCTAATTTTAAAACAACAACACATTACAGATACTGGCTGTTACAGAGGGCGTGAACAGATCGTTGAAGGGCGTGGACTTCAAGAAACCGGTCGTTCAAAACGAAAGTTAAAAATGGCAGAATTAAAAAGGGTATAATTGATTATCTAATAATTATTTTGTGCATTAAATTGAAGGAATAGGGTCTGGATATCCCACAGAAATACCATAAAAATTTAAAAAATACATCTGAGGTCCCCTTTAAACATTTCAGACCAATTTACTACCTTGTAAGCACAACAAATATTTGTAAACCTGTTTTTTTAGGATATAAAATGAGTTGTAGATATAATGCAGTGATAAATAGGCCTGTCGCGATAAACAATAAATCAATTAATCTCGTGATAAATGAAAATTATCGACCTCATTTTCATTTATCAGCTTTATCATGTCTCTCTCTTTCTAATGAAGACACTGATGACAAAAGGCTCAACTCCGGTGTTCTTCACTGACCCCTCCCTTTATCTTTTCTCTTTAAAATCACGTTTTTGGATTTTTAAATGTAGCTAAGATGAGAAGCTAAGCTACGAGCTAAGCTAACAGGCCGACCTCAGGGAAAAAACCTCCGTCTTGTAGAAGCTCCAAAATTCACCGTTGAAACCTTCGTGCCTTCGTGTAAAAAGCTGTTTGTCTCTGCAAAAAGAAGCTGAGAACTTGTTTACTGAGTTTCTATTAAAAGATTTGTGTGAAAAATGCTAAAGAGCTCAAACCACACGTGCATTCGCCACGTCAAGGGGCCTCCCTCCCATTTATCTTAAAGAGACACGTTGCTCGCTCGCTCCCTCACCATCCATCCTTCGATTCAAACAGTCTTACACTGCCATCCGGTTGTTAGAAAAGGTACTGCACTCACAACAAATTAAACATTTTTTCTTCAGTTCGACAATCATTACTAATGATTGTCAAATTTAAAACAATAATATCGTATATCGCAATATTCTCTGAGACAATTAATCGCCCAGCAAAATTTGTTATCATGACAGGCCTAGTGATAAAGTACATAATATGCTAAATAAATAGGTTTACAAATGTTTATTGTGCTTACAAGGCAGTAACTTAGTCTAAAATGTTTAATATAACAACTCTGTACCGGTAAGTGGCAGATTTGTCTCACTATTTGTTAAGAAACTGGTTTGTCTTGTCTCTCGGTCACCATTAATTAATGCATAATAAGCAGTTATTAATTATTTATAAAGTGTTTATAGATGAATTGATAACATGTGTAAGGGGAGCCTGGGGAGCCATAAAGTTGTACCTATTATTGTAACATGGCCTGAGGTGATATTTGTTGTCAATAGGTGCTGTTTAAACTGTAAACTGTGCTCTGAACTAAACCGGCTCTCCTCCCCATGGCTTCTCCTCCTGTTCAGCACAATCCAATAAACTCATTTTATTTCCCAAAATGCAAGAACATGAAGGAGGAGAGTTCTTAAAGGAGCTACAAACAATATGTGCCAGTCAGTACACTTGATTTACAGAGTGGAAACAAAAATAACAAAAATTAAATATGCATGTTTTCATAAATTTGATTGATGATTTCTAGCTAAACGAGGATCAGAGGTCCTGGACAGTCGTGTCACTGCCACATGACAGCACCATAAAATGACAGAATCAAAGCAAGCGTGTCTAATTTTATAAAATATTTAATCTTTTTTACGGTAGGTTTTCTTCCTCACCTCAAAATGCATCTTAGGTGAAACGTGTTGAGGAGAAAATGTTAAAACAAAGTGATAACTCATGTTCAACACACAAAAGTGTTCTTGTACCCACAAAAACTCAATTAACATTTAGCTGACTTCGCCTGTATCGAGTGTTTTCCTTTCCTGGAACCAACATAAGTTTCTTTACAAGTCTGAGATTTTTATTCATTCTTTCTTATTTTATATATAGATGTACTCTACTATTCGATAATCTTACCTTATTTATGTTATTGTGCAGAAATCTGGGGCAATAATTACAAAACTTCACTACAGGCATTAACAATATTACAAAAAATGAACAATGAGAATAATCCATAAGGTGGAATATTTGGAAAACACTAATACACTATTTGTAAAACCTAAACGATTAAAGTTCATTACAGTATAGTGAAACTACAGACAGCTGTAATTCTTTACAAAGCCAAAAATAAACAATTACCAGAAAACATTCAAAAACACGTCTAAGACTAAGGAGCACATTTATAAGTTAAGAGCGAAGTCAGATTAAAATGTGCAAATTCAGAACTACTAGAAAAAACTTTTGTGTATCAGTAAGTGGAGTCAAACTGTGGACTAATTTGAAGATTAAACTTAGATAGACAATGTCCAAACATAAAACTGTTCAAATTATAAATATATACACATGATTATTGCTGGATATAATATGTAATATTATTATTCATTTATTGTTGATGCTTTTCGTTATTGAGGTTTATTTAATTTTTGGGTTAAGTTAAATAAATAATAATTGTTAATCTACTGTAGCTAAATTAAATAGATGTGTGTTTAAATATGGGTTTAGTTGTAACATGTAATAAATGTAAGATTATGTAAGTGATTAAGGGGCATTGTGACGAGTTTACTTCCACCCACTCTCTTGAATATGTAAAACAAAAAGTTTTGACATTATTCATGTTGTGTTTTTTTTTTACATATTCAAAAAATAAAACTAAACTAAATTATATTTTTTGTTTTTGTGCAGTTGTACCATCACGTCTCCTTAATTATTAATTTAAAATAAGATGCTGGTATAAATAATGTTTTTCTTTCAGCTGCTCCCTTCTGCAGGGGTTACCTCAGACAGCGAACTCACATGAAAGATTTAGAAATTGTTTTAATCTGGATACACTTTCTGACTCAACCTGAGCTCAAACCCACAGCCTCAGGGTGAGATGACACTGACCACTGAGCTACTGCAGCGCTGCTGATACAACTAAAACAAAGACACAAAGTCATGCTCCTCATTAAAATGGTCCTGATAAGGAAATAGTACATTTATTTAATATTTTTTGTGATTTTTATAAACCAATTTTTCATTATACAGACATACAGTTCAGTGTTGCTAAAGGCAGGAGTGAGGAGCACAGCCACCTCTGTAAGAACTGAACAATGATAAAATCTTCATGTATCTGTTCAGTTTGATGCAGGTCATATTGTTCTCATAGTGATATGACCTTCCTGTCATGACAAAACTGGCGACCTCGCTCTTTCTTGCTGATAAACTTGTTGAAGACAATCTTACAGATTCTGCTGCTAGAAGCCGCTTCCTCCCTGAGATAATCTGCTTGACATTTCTTAGTATAAAAATCTACAAGCTGGGTCCTCTGGTCTCCCTTATTTTTTTATTTTATCTTTTCCTGATTTAACTATAGAGTTCACTGCATTAATTCATTTCACATCAGTGGTTGAGTTCAGATTATAAAATGCTGAATAAGTTAATCAGTTTGTATAAACTGACCGACCGGGTGCTTCCTTGAAATAATTAACTTCCTGAGAATGAGACATGGCTTTCTGCATCAAATATCTAATTAAAATTTCAACTTCAGCTTGTACCTTTTGTCTTTATTCAGGAATACTAGCTATTACAGTTTATTTACGTACACTTTTCATTATTTTTAACCACTAATTGTTTGAAAACAGTATTTTTTTATGTTTTTGAGGTTCTAACAAATAGCTTGGGGAATTGTGATTGAATCCCCCATTAGTGGGAGAATTGGTGGACGAGGGGTAAATTTCATAAAATTTATAACTACTGTATAATAACTGGTTAACTGGACATCATTAACTTCACACAGACTCTCTCTCTGGTACATTTTCATCTTTAAATCACTTCTTGGTCTGCTGCCTTCATACATCTCCTACAGGTCACTGTGTGACTGCAGCTATGCGCTCTCAGGACATTATTACATGCAGTGTCCCCTCAGTACAGAGTGAACTTGGCAAAAGGGCCTCTTCTACCCCGCTCCTGTTTCCTGGAATATCTTGCACAAAGATCTGAAGCTCCCGACCTTGACCTCTCTGGCTTTAAACATCTGTTAAGTTCCAAGAACCAATGCTCCTGTTTTTAATTTTCTACACCGCCTTATAACCTAGCTGTTTTTTGCCACTTTTTTTTTGACTGTCCTTTTGGTTGCCATTTTATTTTAATTTGAAGAAAAAAAATGGTATGCCTCTTTTATGATTGTCCATTGTTGTCGTTGTTATCCACCGTTTTCATCACTTTGTTAAAGAAATCGGGTCTCCCTTGTAAAAGAGTCCCCGAGGCTCAATGGGATTAACCTGTATAAATAAAGGTTGAATGAATTTTTTTTTACCGTATTTTCCGGCCTTTAAGTCGCTCCGCCCCATAAGTCGCTTTAGTCCAATATGTCCAATAAATTGGAAAAATCCATAAATATGTCGCTTCGCCCCATAAGTCGCATCTATTAGGCGTCACCGCTGACGCGTCGCGTATGTTACGCGTCACCGCTGACAACCCGAAATGTGGGCCGGTGACGTTTTGCCCTGCTGCAAATGGCTGCCACAGGAGCGTGCACGGACGGACTTCAACAAGATTAACACAGTAAAAACAATTTGTCTGCTGAAAATTATAGCAAAGATGTGTCTTAGCTTAACCTTTCCTTAATAAATGCACATATTCGTCAAATCAGCTGGATTTAAAAAGTAGTTTCGCTACGTGCACCCGCGTGGGTGGGACCGCTGCATTTTCTTTAAAATTTAGCAAGATAAACACTTAAAAAATACATTTGTTTGCTGACATTATAGCAAAAGTGTTCTGAGCTTAACCGTTCCTTAATAAATTCATGTAATGGTCAAATCAGTTGGATTTAAATTGTTTCGCTTTGACGTCTTCCAAACGGTCGCGCGTGCTGCGAAAATAAATTGTAAATAAATCGAATTTTCACTCAAACATCTCCTACAGCTAAAACTTTGTAAATGTCCATCCAGTGATTACTTTCTGTAAGTTTCATTAAAATCTGTTGTGTGGTTCATGAGCTATTTTGCTAACAAGGTAACAGTAGTTCAGAGCTCCAGAGAGCAGGAGTCCGTGCTGCAGCAGAGTGAGTCCAACCAGAGGAGGTTTCTGTTGGACACATGAGCTGGGAACGGTCGGTGGACCCTAGCGGCCGAAAGTGGTACTGCTCCATTTTTTTTCCGTCAGAATGAACGGAAACTGTCATATCTCAGCCAAAAATTGGTCTAAAAATATGGGAAAAAAACCCATAAATATGTCGCTTCACCCCATAAGTCGCAGGACATGAAAATTAGTTTTAAAAAACTGCGACTTATAGGTCTGAAAATACGGTATGAGGGTGGCCATTGCCACCCTTGCTCCTCCCGTGGTGGTGCCCCTGGCTGCCACACAAAATAAACCATGTGACCAAAACAATTAAAATATATTTTGTGTGTGTGTGTGTTCGTGTGAGAGAATATGAGGTGACGTGTATTTTTAGCTCGTGAGCTGGGTTGTCTACAAAAAAGACATCCAGTGATAACTTCCTGAAAGTTTCATCAAACGGTCTAGCTCAAAATACTTTAACACAGTGTTTTTCAACCACTGTGCCGTGAGTGATCGTCAGGTGTGCCTTGGAAATTATCAAAAAAGCCACCCCCCCCCCCTTCAACAACCTCTTTAAATTTAAGACCACATTGTTGTGGTACTGTTCGGGTGTATTTTTGAAGACATGCTAAGTGCAATTTGAAATAAGAAACATAAAATATGATAAATATACATTAATGTGTTTATTTCATTCCTATTCAAGACACTTTGATAAGAATGACTACAGGTGGTCCCCGACTTACGAGCGCCCTGACCTACGAGCGTCTGACTTTACGAGATTATCATAATTAATAAAAATATGAAATTTAAATATTTTTTTTTTGTGTGTTTAAATGTTCTTAATTTCATGTGTACAGCACTTTGTTGCAGCTGTGAATGTTTTAAATGGCTTTATAAATACGTAAAGTATCATTATTATTATTTTTTTTTATAATTTCATGCTTTTTTGAACAACTTCCTGCGGGAACCAGGAACCGGAAATACCGCCTCCGCCATTTTACATTCATTAGTTCCAGAGTCTCGGCACTCGGCAGCCGGCTTTTGGAGGACTGTTTCTCCCATAAGAGGATGCCTCATACGGATAAATTAACTGGAAACACTCCCTGAACTCTGTGAATGTCTCAGGACTGGAGCAGCAGCCGCGATCGCTCCGCCGATCGCTCCCACAGCGCCGCGCGAGACCAGCAGCTCATGGTATGAGCTAAGGCTAACATGCTAAAGCGGACCCCACCAGAGCTGCAGATTCGACAGCCGGCTTTGTGCGATCAGAGGTTCCTGGAGCTCGCCTCGATGTC
>JBBPBX010014199.1:0-23684 GCA_038048925.1 Garcialebias charrua
TCTGCTTGATCTTGGCCTTGCAAAGATTTCGTTTCCATCTTTGTCCCTTTTTCTCCACCTGACTGTGGGTTCAGGTTTCTTCACAGAAGATACCTGAGGTTTCTTCGCAGAAGATACCTGAGGTTTCTTCGCAGAAGATACCTGAGGTTTCTTCGCAGAAGACACCTGAGGTTTCTTCTGCGAAGGAACCTGAGGTTTCTTCACAGGATTCCTGACGGGTTTCTTAACAGGTACTTGAGCTTCTTTCAGCTTGAACTCAGCAATCAAGTCATCAAGGGGTTGAAGTGCCTTCTTCAATTTCTGCTCAGCTAGAAAATCATCCAGGAACTTTATAGGATCTAGGATATTTGAGTCACTCATGGTGATGGACAGACAAAAACAAGCAAACAAACATAGCTCTCATGACAAAACAGAAGCCAAGACACAGAGAGAACGAGAGTCAAATTACGGACACACAAGGATGACAGATAGATATGACAGATAGATAGACAGATAGATAGACAGATAGATAGACAGACGAGGTGGCTCTTAAAAGTGCCTTTGTGGTGTGACTTGTAGAGAAGTGTACATAAATTGTTGCAAAGCTCTGGAACCTGTTGAGAGAGAAAAAAAGTGTTCAGATTTCTGAAGCTCTTCATGTGTCTTGCCACAGTAATAAAACAACAGAGCTAATCCTAACCCTAAAATAAAAAGGATGAGGACTTTGGTTGGGCTGACTAGTAGACACTAGTTGCTGTGTCCTATACTGTACATTACAAACTACTGTACATGTATACAATAAAATCACAGTGATACAAGTATTGCTGTCATTCATCTGTCAAACTGTCAAAGCTTTTAGTCAACTGAACTACGGTAGCTATAATCAGTGTTTCCAGACTGGGCTCAGAAAAAAAAATCACTGTAATGCCACTTGGTTGTTGATATGTGCTGCTGACTATCCATGCTGCTGAGCTCATGCTGCTGATTACTTCATATTGCCGTGTTCATCCGTGCACATCTGCTCACATGGACTCATGTTCGTGCTGCTGTTGTTTTGGCACATTGTTTTTGTACTATTAGTGATTAGTGTATTCTTAGTTTTGTGTATTCTTAGTTTAGGAGTAATAGTTGAGTGAATGTAGTATATTCTTAGTCAGTGGTGGGATGTAACTAAGTACAAGTACTTTGTTACTGTACTTAAGTGAATTTTTCATGTACATAAGTAGAATTAAATGTGAGTATGTTTACTTTTACTACACTACATTTTACATGAAGTATCTGTACTTTCTACTACACTACAGTTCTATAATGTGTTGAGTTACAAGTTACATTCACGTTGCAGTTTTTTGATTTGTCGTTAGTTTGAAAGTAACTGATGTTGAGAGGAGAGTTGGTCCATTTAATCACTGCAAAGTGGACAGGTAACATTAGACCTGGCTTCAAGAAGAACTGGACCAGTGATGGCTATTCTAGTATAAACGTCATTGAGCTGGGAGCACCCACAGCACCACTAACACACACAAAATGGATTCCACCATGGAGATTCAGCCAGAAGATACACACCACCCATGGCTTTATAGAAAGACTATTGAAATATTATAGAAATATTATTGAAAGCCTGTTCAGTACAACAGGATAGATTTTCTCCCACAAAAGAGCCAGGCTGGACTCAAAAAACGTTGAAAATCAACTTCTTCTGAACTTGAACAAGGAATTCTTGCTGCGATATTAAATTGTGTCAGTTCATGTTAGGACAGGAGACAAGAATGTCTCCAAATGTCTCGACACTCAGGTCCAAGTTTAGAAAATTGTGTCAGGAACTTAAAATATTGTTCACTATTGACCCATTACAAGGTTG
Organism: Garcialebias charrua; assembly: GCA_038048925.1. Taxonomy (NCBI): domain Eukaryota; kingdom Metazoa; phylum Chordata; class Actinopteri; order Cyprinodontiformes; family Rivulidae; genus Garcialebias; species Garcialebias charrua. The sequence continues at coordinate 1,838 of JBBPBX010014199.1, forward strand.
ACTAGACAATATTTTAACTAGAGTTGATGAGAAAAATAAATGATCACAGTCTGTTATTTTGTTCGGTCTAATGCTCCTTTTTTCAGGCAGACAAGTTTTATTTAAATGTGTTCACTGCAGTTAAAATAACACATTGATTTTACTTTGTGTTAAATAAAATCTTTCAAAGTACTGTATAATCATTCATTATTATTCTAATTTTGCTTTATGACATTTAACTCTGCATGTCATCTCTGAAATACTGACGCACAGACTCACAAGTCCAATGCAGACATGTTCCTGTTTTTGATTTTCTACATTTGCCTTAGAATCTGTCTGTTTTGCTACTTTGACATCTTTGTTTTAACTTGTTAAAAAAATAAAAATAAAAATGGAAATCTGTATTTCTCTCTTATGATTGTCTATTGTTGACTGTTCACGGTAAATCTACTGTTGCTGTTGTCATCATTCTTTGTTTGTAGAGAGTCAGAGTCAGAGAGAATTTATTGTCATTTGCACCGCATGTAGTACATGTGTTGAAAACGAGATTATGTACACAGGGTCCCAGTTACGTCCAACAACAGCAGGTCTCAGTAGGTCAACAGTAGCAGGTCTCTCTTGTAAATGAGTCCTAGAGGCTCAATGAGATTAACCTGTCTAAATAACGTTGAAGTACTGTTTTTCTTTACAGTTTGTATTTTGTCAGATGTAACTGGGACCCTGTGTACATTTCATTCCACATTATGTACCACGTGTGATGTGAATGACAATACAGTATAAAGCCAATATAGAGCCCAGCCTTGAAACGATGCTTATAGTGTTGATTATAATGTTTATATAATGTTATAACAATGCTTATAATGTTGGAATCCTGGCAAAAACCAATGCAGACATGTTCCTGTTTTTCATTTTCTACATCTAACTTATAATTCGTTTTGCTACTTTGCTAGTTTGTTTTAAATTGTTAAAAAATAAATCTGTATTCCTCTCTTATGATTGTCTATTGTTGAGCAATTTTGGCGGATAAAAGACGTACAGTACGTATCTAAATGTCTTCCACTCGCGTGGCACAGTATTGCAAACCATTAAACCCTAAAACTTTAATCTGAAACTTTGGAAGCTAAAAACATTGTAAGCTAACAACTTTGTAAGCTAACAAGTTCGTTTTTTGTAGTTTTGATTTTTATTGTACTAAAACATTTAGGAGTGGGTCAGCTGAACTTACCTCGTGAGGTGTGCTTTGGAAAAAGGTAGGTCGCAAAAGGATGACATCAGAAACCTTGTTGTTTTTATTTTTTTCAAAACTTCCGGTCAGTTCATAATTTATTTTCAGAGGTCATTACTGACATCTAGTGATACCTACTGTACTCAGCACCTTAATAACATTCAATTAAGACTCTAGTCGTGAAATACTGACGAGTACGTCTTCCCATTTCATAATGACAGATACGCAAAGGGCTGCAGGGGGCGGTCTGACCAAACGTAAGATGCAGGAGGAGTCAGGAATGAGGACGTGTTGTGGAATGACATAGTAGGGCTCAAGAGCTGGTGCATTCAACAAAAGAATACAGACATAGGTTCATAGCTATAAAAACTCCTACGGCTTGTGTTGTTGCTTTGGACCGATCTGAATTACCTGATGAAGGTTGTTTAAATGCTGCTGCTATATCGGTCTTTGCACCAAGCTGCTTTTCTTGCTTGTAGAAGAGACATTCACATTTGGATGATGTCGTTTCAAGTGCGTTAACAAGTTAGACGTGTTGCTGCTGCAGATCCAATCTCGATGAAACAACGTCAATACTGTATACAGATTTGGATTTGTTCACTTGTCTTTTAACAAGAAAGCCACAATGTTCCCAAACAGGAGACCGCAACAAGAAGTTAGGCTGCTAATGCTACTCGTGCTGCAAGACTCTGTAATGATAGTGTTGTGCTGAAACACGCTTAGGAACTTTAGTTCTGCGGTGCATAATCTCTCACTAATCAAATGTAATGAGTGAAAAAATAACAGAAATGTTACGCACGTAGACCGAACCGAACATGACAGATCAAAACGGTTCAATACACCTACATGTATGTTACACCGCTACCAGTGTGTTTAAATACAGGTAGTCCTCGGGTTACGACTGCCTCAACTTACGATGTTTCGCGGTTACAAACGCCCTCCCATTGAAAAGCATTTTTTGAGTTACACGGTTTATGCGCCTTTACACCAAAAAATACGGTACCGAAACTCAGTGGAAATTTACAGGAGGGAGGGGGGAGAGTAGCTTGACGCACTCAGTGGAAAATTACAGGAGACTTCATTGTTTGGACAGGCAGACCGGAGCAGATGAGGTTAGGAGGGGCTAATATGCTAACAGACCTTACTGTAAAACTCTGGACCACTGGACTGCGCGTGGAAATGTACAGGAGACCTTATTGTTTGGAGCAGAGGTTTACGAGGCAGAGAGGCTACAGCTGCGCAATGAGCTATCATGCTAACAGACCTTGCTGTAAACGCTGTGGACCGCGTGAAGCAGCAGGAAGCTGCAGAGCTCGGACGTGCGACAAGCTAACATGCTAACAGACGGAGGAAGAATTCACCAGCTCCCAGTAAGAAATTAACTCTTTTTTTCCTTTATTATGGCTCCAAATGTACTGTATATGTTTTTTGATAATTATGTAGGGTACTGTGTTAGGATAGGCAAAGTGCTTGGTAACTGTACAGTACTGTACACGTATATGGGGCGGCCAGTGTGTATGTGTTTTTTGACTTACATTGAAATTCGAGTTACAACGCAGCGTAGGAACAGATCTCTGTCGTAACTCGGGGACTGTACATAAATTATGGACCAAGAGTACCCGCCATCTCTCATTGTTGAGAAATGAAGCCAGCAGCACCTGGTTGTTTGAAGCTTCTATGTTGTGTGTTTGAGACCAGAGCTTGTGCACTAGGAAGGTGAAGCTTTAAGTTCCACCTACTCCACAGCAAACAATCATGGTGTACATGAACTTCTTGTTCCAGCATGAAATTATGAAAAAATTATGAAATTATGAAATATTATGAAAAAACTCAGGACAGTGTTACACTTTTTTACTATTTTATGCTTATGTGTATTAAATGTTTTAGTGTTTAGTGTTTAGATGGTTACTGTTGCACTGAGGGACTGAGAGAAACGCAATTTCGGTCCTGTGTATGTCCTGTACATATTGCAGTTCTGACAATAAAGTTGACTTTGACTTTGACTTGACTTTGAAATAACTAATCACAACTATTTAAATACTGACAATTAAAATGTACAGCAACAAAGAAAGAACAGCATGAATCAACAAAAGATCACATTTTAAAAAATGACCTGAGGTGTATTTTTCCTTTTTACTGAGGGCAATGTCCCATGTGTTGACATGGAAGGGAAGAACTTAAAACTTGTACTGGAACCAGTCAACAGGGAATGTTGGTGCCGTTCAAGTTCCAGGTTCAAATAGGAGGTCTAGATACATACAGACTGGTTTGACTGAATGTGATAGACAGATTTAAATGTTTGTTATGCTAAATATATTTTGAGGTATACAGACACATACAGAAAACCATCCATCTATACATCCATCCATTATATTTACCTGCTTCTTCCTTTTCGGGTCAGTGGTGCCCATATTCAGCAGTCACTGTGCGACAAGCGAGGGACACCCTGCACAGGTGGCAAGCCTATCACAGTGTGCATTCACTTCACAAATGAAAACCCAACAACGATGGCATGGTGGCTCAGTTGGCAGAGCTCCTGTCTCTCAGTGAGAAGGCCGCTGAATCAAATCCTGGTCTGGGACCTTTTTGGGTGGAGTTTGCATGTTCTCTCTGTGCATGCTGTTTTCTCCCACAGACCAATTGGCTGATTGTTAACTCTAAATTGTCTCCAGGTGTGAGTGATAGAGTGAATGGTTGTTCGTCTCATTTGTCTCTATATGTCCCTGTGATGGACTGGAGATCTGTCCAGGTGTCCCCCACCTCTTGCACAGAGACTGCTGTACATGGGCACCAGTACAACAAGGGCTCTTCTTACTTAAATATCAGCTGACAGAATTGTTAGTTAATTACAGTTTGCTTTCATGTTTGATTCATAGTTTAACTGGAAATTAAACCGCAAAGTGCACAATACGGGCCCCTTAATGCACGTTTACACCTGTGCCTGGCAGTGAGAGGAAATGACAGCTCTGAGGATTTCTCTGTTTGTGGATGCAGTGTGAGCTGAAGGCTGCTAGGCAACTGTGCTCCAAGTCTTTTTACGTGTTGTCGACAAAATGTTGAACTGGAGAAAGAAGCGTGTGTTAAACTGAATTTCATCTTAGCAATTACCATTTTGATTTACTTATGGTAGGAATAAAATGACCTTTAGTTGAAGCAATATTAGGGAAAATAATCAATACCAGTGTGTGCTAATATGGCAACGATTGGATAAATGAGCCCAAGAAAGACTCAATAAATGAATTAACGGGGATGGCAAAATAAGCAAAAAGGGCCATTTCTTTTAGTTTTTCTTTTCAACACATTCAACTATAGAGATTATTCATTGAGGAAGAAGTATATTTAGTGGCATTAGATCATTTTGATTATTTCCCCAGCTTATCAGCTACAGAATGCATGTAATTATTTTGCTTGAAAAAAATCACAACTATTTTGGAGAACAAATGAATAAGCATGTGGTAAATAGCATTTCATGGTGAGTGACTGATTAATGCAAAGCAAAGTTGACATGTTGCGACAATAAGAGAGTCAAAACTGTATTATTAGTGTTAATTCATTCAGTGATAATGGGAAACGTTAGCAAAGACTTAAATTATTATCCAAATTATGCACTCCCTTTTGTTAATGAAGAGGAAAATGGAGAACTGCCTGTGCGTTTTACAGTTAACTGGTAATGAGAGCTGGGCCGGGATTACTCTGCAGAGTGGGACAGAATGCAGTGGGAGGTGGTGGAGGAAAAACAAGTCAATTTTGTTCGTTTAAACCGAGTTATGAACATAAAATCAAGCCAAGGATTCATAAAATTGCTTACTAATTAGCTATGCCACTGAAACAAGGAATTAAAAAAGGATGAAAATATGAAAAAAAAGTAATTACATGAAAATCGTCACCGACGGTATTTAGAAGAGCATTCCCCAGATCCACTAGAGTAATGTGAAAAAAATAATAATAATACGTAGAACTAATAAAAGCTACATAAAGAGGATTAACGCCATTATTAATAATTAAAGACAAAGCGTAAATACCTTCTGGAGGAAAGGATCTCATTGGCTTCTTTCTCAGCAGTTCCGCCTCGTGTGCACAAACGTCTCCATAAAACTTAATTTGCCTAAATGCTTCTGCAGAATTACGGCTGTAATAAAGATTGGCATGGATTTTGACCACGTTTACTGTAAATCTTCAATTAACCCCTAATTTTGCATGCCTTAAAAATCCACCTGCTTCTGCATTTGTAGTGAAAAAGAAAGTAAGCACTGAACAGCACGCTAATCTTTTGACAACCTGTAATTTATCTGATTACGTGCAATAAAGTGTTTTTTAAATCAATGCTTCTTGACCAATCTTGAATGCATTAGCAGTAGGTTACATTGATGCAAAACAAACTTGGTGTAATTGCGACACAAGCAATCAATATCCCTGTGGGCTCATTTAGAAGCAATGATCAACTCATTGAATATTGTTGTCATGAAAAGGGGGGGCTTAAAGGGACATACAGTCAAAAACCCTCCATTAAATGTTTAATCTGCACACACAGCGATACCTCCCTCTGCCAGATTGTCTCCAGTGTTGCACATGTACTGCTAACATTGTTATCCACTACTGTGTGTATCTAGCTGTGCAGCTTGCCTCCAAGCAGCTAAAGCATTATCTCGAAAGTCAAATCAATCGCTTTACTTCGACATCCACTAGATGTGGATCCATTTCAATTTGGGCTCCAAGGTCCTTTGACGTCCTTTGTCATCATCACAGAGAGCCACTTGTCTTGTGAGATTATGAAGCATTATCACATTGGCTGTCAGGACACAACGGCTAATCAATGCAGGAAAACACAGCTGTGTTCCGCGACCAGCAGGCTGAACAAAGGAAGGAAGGGTCTGTGTGACGGGACCGCAATGTTCCTTCAAACATGAAAAGTAAATCTGCAGAAATTCAAAAGTACTTTAGTTACTGGAAACAATTTCTTTGTCAAAGACCTGTTTTTTTGGACACATCTGTCTTCATTTTCTATTTCTGAAATCTAGAGGTAAAGGCACTGTTCAGATGAGAACACCGTCTTACCAAAATGATATTTTCCCTTAAAGGAGACCACATATTGGTTTTATAAATTTTTATGGTATGTCTGTGGGCTATCCAGACCATGTTCATTCAATTTAATGCACAAAATAATTCTTAGATAATGAAATATCCCCTTTTTAGTTCTGCCTTTTCTCATTTCCGTTCTGAACAGGCTGTTTATGATAATGAGCTCAGAAGGCCACGCCCTTCAAAAATGTGTTTACATTAACTCCGCCCTCTGTAACAGCCAGTATCACAAATCTGTTGTTGTTTTAAAATTAGCTCTTTTTTTAATTACTCATTTGACTTACTGTTAGTGATAGCTTAAGATAACTTACCGAAAGCCGTCTGCGCGCGCCGCCATTTGCTGCTCCTTTTAGCATTAGCCCACCCAAATCCCCAAGTAACTGTACATGTAACTGTAAGAAACTGTGACCTGGAACATCTTGCAAATAGATCTGAAGTTGTCAACCTTGATCTCTCTAAGGGATTTTGAGCTTAGTTCATGCAACAAAACAATGTTCCTTTTGTTAGTATTTTACATCACTTTATAATGTAGCAGTTTTTGTTTTATTTTTATACAATTTCTTCTATTTACTTTTCATTTTATATGCTTTATGATATGTCGATTGTTGTCTGTATCTCATCTGTGTTCTTTGTTTAAATCAGGTCTCTCTTGTAAATGAGTCCTCAAGGCTCAATGAGACTAACCTGTAGAAAATAAAGCTTGAATTGAAACAAAATTGAAAAGACACAAATCCAGTGTATTTTTAAAGCAAACAAGTAGGTTATTTTCATCCAATTCAGACGTCCCTCTCCTCAGCAACACTCTTCACCTCCTCTTGGGGGATCGTAAGGCATTCCCAGGTCAAAGGAGACCAACAGTAATTCTTCCAGCAAGTTCTGGGTCTGTCCCAGGGTCTCACTCTATAGTGGGACAAGCCCAAGGACCCTGAGGAGCCATCCTAATACGATGATCAAACCACATCCTCTGACTTCATTCAATGCAGAAGAGCAGCTCTATTCTGAGTGGATGACAGCATTCCTCACCTAATCTGTAATTCTGATCCTGGCCATTCCACAGAGGAAGCTCTTTTTAGCCACTTGGATTCGGGCTCCTTTGGTCATGATCCATATTTCATGACGAGGGTTGGAATGTAGATGTGCTAGTAGAGTCATTTGCCTTTTGTTGGTCCATCCTTTGCTACATTCTATCACTCATGAACAAGACCCCAAGATTTTTGAATTCCATCAATTTTGGCAAAACTGACCCCTTGCACAGAGGGAACATACCACCATTTCTGGTTAACAACTATGACATTAAACATAAAGGCTCTGACTATGATTTGGACCCCTTTACACTCAGCAGTTAACTGTCCTTTGCCAGTTATAGTAACCCTAAAAACACCTGTGTGAACTGTGTGAACTGGTTGAATGTTCATGGCACAAGTATCAGTTTTAAAGTGCAATATTGAGCCAAACCTGTGAATCCAAGATGAACCTCTGTTAAATTAATATACTGCTAGTTTTACGTTCTTCCAACACATACTTCATCAGTAATGGCGCTTTTGCAATGTTTGATGCTGGCAGCCTTATTGTCAATCAAGAGCTTGGCATACCATACCATTTTATTTATAGAACACTCAAAACAGCGACAAGACCGACCAAAGTGCTGTACAAACAAACAAACAAACAAACAAACAAACAAACAAACAAACAAACAAACAAACAAACAAACAAACAAACAAACAACAGGCAACAACACATAGGCAACATACAACATACATACACATAGGCATTGAAGTGAACAATAATAAGTGTTCGGCTGACGATTGGAACACAAAAAGTTGGTTTGTCAAAACCACCATTTTTAACATCCTGCAAAATAAAAAGAGCTTGATAATACTAAAACAAATTCCTGATATTAATTCTGAGAGTGAATACATTTTTCATCAAGGACCGGTCAAGTCATTAACAAACTCTGAAAAAAAACATTTATCCACCAATACAGTAGAAATCCAAAATAACTGTTTTGATTACTCCAAACTAAAGGGACTGTAGATTGTTGTCCCATATGGTGGTGCAAAAAGGGGAAATTGGAAATACCCTCCATCCATCCGTCATGTTGTGAGCATAATAGCTTAAAAAATAAGTGAGGTACCATCTTCCATTTTAGTGTGTGGCTGATTCTAGGCATAAGAAATGTTCCTTTAGAAAATTGGGTTGCTACGTCAAAATCCAAGATGGCTGCTACAATAAATGCCCTACTGCCTTGCTAGCATGATAACTTAAACAAATAAGTGAAATATCAACTTCCATTTTGGTGTATGGCTGCTTCTAGATGTAAGAAAGATCAGTATCAAAAATTGGGTTGACACGTCAAAATCCAAGATGGCAACCATCACACATACAGTAGTCCCTCGCTGCGTCGTAGTTTGTCTTTTGCGGACTCGCTCTATTACAGTTTGTTTTAAGTACAGTACTGCACATAATCTAAAAAACGTGTTGCCATTTTGTAGCTTTCTTTCATTAAGCCTTCACTGTTTTGCCAGTCTAAAGAACCATGCTACCCAGAAGCCATCACTTCTCTTCCCATAAGTCAACACTGCTTCCAACCGCTGCTTGCTGCAAACGGAGGGAAAGTTTTGCAACCAAAGTCAGTAGTAATGATAATAAGCTCACCGAACTGTCAGGAGGAAAGTATCAAATCATTCTGAAGATGAACTCATCCTTCAAGTTGCTGAGGAGCTGGGCTGCAGGTGATCTGGCCTCAGTGCAACCCGGATCCTGGGAGCTGCAGACGACAGACGGCTGCTGGGTTCAGGCTGGTTCTGGTTGCACAGTGCTGGTCCGGACAAGGACAGAGGTGGTGGGTTCAATCCTGGGCAGCCTTGCTCCTGGAGCAGCAGTGGTGGGCTTCAGTCATGCTGGGACTTTTTTCATCTATCGGGTCGGACGGAACCGAGCTGCTCCTGTTCTGCAGAGCCCTTGTAAGAAACATTTTGTAGCTCCTGTACACATAAAGTCAAAGTCAAAGTCAAAGTCAACTTTATTGTCAGAACTGCAATATGTACAGGACATACACAGGACCGAAATTGCGTTTCTCTCAGTCCCTCGGTGCAACAGTAACCATCTAAACACTAAACACTAAAACATTTAATAAACATAAGCATAAAATAGTAAAAAAGTGTAACACTGTCCTGAGTTTTTTCATAATAGTATAAAAGTATGAAAATTTACACCAACACTGAAACACCAAACACCCCTAAAACACCAAACACCCAATGAACATAAGCATAAAATGAAATAATAAAAGTGTAATACTGTCCTGAGTTTTTGCATAGTAGTATAAAAACGTATATCTATAAAATAAACTGAAGTTTCTAGCGTTGACATTTGCAAAGAGTGGCACAGCAGCATATAAGTTAATGTACACAGTATATGTATGAGGTAGTTGATGTTGGTATATAGGCAAAGTGGCATATGAAGTAAGGCACATAAGGCACATTTGGCATCCTTAGATAAGGCTAGTCAGAGAATGCTGTATATGTATCTGCAGTAGTGTAGATAAAAGTAGTGTAAATGTAAACAGTAATAATAAATGTAAAGCAGTAGTAATAAATGTAAACAGTATTAATAAATGTAAACAGTGAATGTAAACAGTAGTATGACTATAGGCAGTAATGTAATACAAACATTAGTGCAAATATGAGAAGTAGTGCAAACTGAATGAGCACATGACCGAGAGTTTAGTGAATAACCCGTTTGATGACACAGAGTCCAGTGTTAAAATCTTTGTGTTGAGTGATAATGTGTGAGAAAGTTTTTTGTGTTAAGGCAGTTCAAATGGGAGGGGAGGCAGAGCAGGCAGAGTGTTTAGCATTCTGACTGCCTGATGAACAGAGCTGTCTCTCAGTCTGCTGGTTCGAGCCTGGAGACTCCTCAGTCTCCTCCCTGATGGCAGCAGTCTAAAGCGGCTGTGTAGTGGGTGTGTGGGATCACCTGCCATGCAGTGGGCTTTCCGAGTGAGGCGTTTGCTGTGTAAGTCCTGCAGTGAGGGCAAGGAGGTGCCGACGATCTTCTCAGCTGCTTTCACGATGCGCTGGAGGCTCTTGCGGCAGGATGCAGTGCATGCACCAAACCACACCGTGATGCAGCTTGTCAGGACACTTTCTATGGCTCCCCTGTAGAAGGTGCACATGATGGAGGTTGAAGCTCCAGCCCTTTTCAGCTTGCGGAGAAAGTAGAGGCGCTGGTGAGCCTTCTTGGCCAGTGCTGCAGTGTTCCTGCTCCAGGACAGGTCCTTTGAGACGTGCACTCCCAGGAACTTGGTGCTGTCCACTCTCTCCACTGCGGTGCTGTTGATGGTCAGAGGGGCATGTTGTGCATCCCTCTTCCTGAAGTCCACGACAATCTCCTTTGTCTTCTCCACGTTGAGAGTGAGATTGTTGTGTCCGCACCACAAGGCCAAGCGGCTCACCTCGTTCCTGTAGTCCGTCTCATCGTTGTTGCTGATGAGACCTACCACTGTTGTGTCGTCCGCAAACTTGATGAAGTGGTTGGAGCTGTACGATGGTGTGCAGTCGTGTGTTAGCAGGGTGAATAGAAGGGGGCTCAGCACACATCCTTGTGGGGCCCCTGTGTTCAATGTGATGGTGCTAGATGTGTTACTCCCGATCCGTACTGTCTGTGGTCTCCCGGTCAGGAAGTCTAGCAGCCAGTTACACATTGAGGTGTTCAGCCCCAGACTGTCCAGTTTATGGATGAGCTGTTGGGGGATGATGGTGTTGAATGCCGAGCTGAAGTCGATGAACAGCATTCTAACATAAGAGTCCTTCGTGTCCAGATGTGTGAGAGCTGTGTGGAGGGCAGAGGAGATGGCATCGTCGGTTGAGCGATTAGGTCGGTATGCAAATTGGAAGGGATCCAGGGAGGCAGGGAGGACAGATGTGATGCTTTTCATGACTAGCCGTTCAAAGCACTTCATCAGGATGGGGGTGAGTGCTACTGGGCGATAGTCATTGAGGCATGCGGGCGTTGCCTTCTTTGGGACAGGGATGATGGTGGTGGCTTTGAAACAGGTGGGGACGATGGCCTGGCTCAGTGAGATGTTAAAGATGTCCGTGAAGACCGCTGCGAGTTCCCCTGCACAGTCCTTCAGCACACGACCAGGTATGTTGTCAGGACCAGAGGCCTTCCGGGCATTAATCTTGATAAATGATCGCCTTACGCTGTCTGAGGACAGCGCCAGCACCTGGCCATCAGGAGAGGGGGGGAGTTTATGTGCAGGTGTGCTGTTACTTGCCTCAAACCGAGCGAAGAACTCATTCAGTTCATTCAGCGTAGAGGTTGAGCTGTCACAGGTCTGGGGGGGGGTTGTAGTCTGTGATGGTCTGTATTCCCTGCCACAGACTGCGTGTATCCTTGCTGTCCTTGAAACGGTGAGCTATTTTCCTGGAATACTGCTCCTTGGCCTCACTGATGCCCTGGGTCAGGTTCTTTCTGGCTGCCTTCAGGCCCACCTGATCTCCCGCTTTGAAGGCAGCATTCCTGGCTTTCAGGAGTCTGTGAACCTCAGCTGTCAGCCATGGCTTCTGATTAGCCCGAACAGTGATGGTTTTGAGGTTGGTAACATCATCAATGCACTTGGCGATGTATGAACATACAGTGTCTGAGTACTCCTGGAGACATGTGTTGTTGTTTGTGGTAGCAGCTTCTTTGAACATACCCCAATCTGTGGTGTCAAAACAGTCCTGGAGTGCCTCTGAAGACCCCTCTGGCCACACTCGTATCTGCTTGCGGACTGGTTTTGTGACTTTCACCAGCGGCCTGTATGCGGGCTTTAGCATAACACAGATATGGTCAGAAGCACCAATGTGGGGGAGGGGGAGGGCTCTGTAGGCATTTTTCATGGTGGTGTAAACTTGGTCCAGTGTGTTGTTTCCTCTTGTTGCAAAGTTTATGTTTTTGTATGTTTTTGGAAATACACTCTTTAAATCTGCATGGTTGAAATCACCAGCCGTGATGAGAAAAGCATCAGGATGGGCTGTTTGTTGCTCACTGATGTGCAGATATAGTTCATTCAAAGCCTCACTTCTAACTTTGCTGTTGGAGCTTGGAGGAATATATACAGCAACAATCAAAACAGCTGTAAACTCCCTCGGTAAATAGAACGGTCTGCATTTAATAGTCATGAACTCCACTAAATGTGAGCAGTGTTTGTAGACCACAGCAGCATCCAGGCACCATGCTTTGTTGATGTAAACACAGAGCCCCCCTCCCCATCTCTTACCTCCCTCGAGGGTTCGGTCCGCTCTGTAGCATGTTAGCTGCTCCAGCTGAACAGCATGGTCCGGAACGTTGTTGTTGAGCCACGTTTCCGTGAATACAAACACACAGCAGTCTCTCACAGTCTTTTGTGTCGTTCGTAGCAGGCGTATATAATCCAGTTTATTGTCCAAGGAGCGCACGTTAGCCAAAACCATGGATGGGATCGCCGGTTTGTGTGGGCTAGCTGCTAGCCTAGCTCTGACACCTCCGCGTTTACCCCGCTTCTGTTTTCTGTCACGCCGCTTGTGGCGTTTCCACGGCGGGCGCGAGAAGGGAGGCTCAGGGCTGGCTTCCGCTTTCTGTCCAGCCGCTTGTGGCGCTTCCACGGCGGCCGCGAAGAAGGGAGGCTCAGGGCTGGCTTCCGCTTACTGTCCAGCCGCTTGTGGCGCTTCCACGGCGGGCGCGATGAATTGAGGCTCGGGGCTGGCTTCCAGAGCAGGCCGCAGTCACGAAACTCGTTTAGCTTCTCTTCCAGCTCACGTAGCTTCTCCTGTAGGTCACTGTTTATTCCCAAATGAGCGGTTTTTCCGACATCAAGCAGGAACTCACGGCTATACTTGCGTTCTTGAACACGTAAACATGACAAGACGTGCCGGCACATTGCGGCATGCAGGACAAAGAAGACGAAAACACTGTGTTGTCGGGAGAGAGAGAAGCCGCAGCCTTTGCACGCGCCGCCATCTTGTTAGCTTGTATAAGTACTGTATGTTGTTAAAATCAGTAGGTTTAAGAGTAAAGAGGACTGATTTGTAGGCTTCATTGCTGCAGGATAGGTCTGCAGAAATAAACCGAGTCGGAATAGAACAGAGTTGGACGAGAGAGCCGCTACTGTTCTGCAGAGCTAGTAAGTAAAATTAGTAATGTATGTTGTTAAAATGGCATAGGTTTAAGAGTTTAGAAGAGTCCAAGAGTGTGGGAAGGGTTTCTAAAGTCTTAATCTAAAGTTTACTGTACTTGAACTTGAACTTGGACTACTGTATCCCTACTTTGCGTTTTTGCACTTTTCGCGGGGCTTCAAGGTACAGATCCCCAGTGATAAACAAGGGACTACTGTAGATGGAGTCCTCGACTTACGGCACCCTTGACTTACGGCAACTCATACTTACGAACGCGCTCCGAACGCTACTACGTGCTGTGTTTATAGATGAATGTGTGGTGTAATGTGTTAGCTATCCGTTTGTAAATAAAGTTCTGTGCATTTTTATGGACCAGTATGTACGCTTGTTCAGTCTCATGTCGATAAACGGGTGTGCGGCAGCAACGTACGAACGCCTCGTGTTCTGAGTTCCTACTTACATCAAAAATACGGACTTATGAACAACACATGCAATGAGTTCCAACTTACGACAAAATCGGGTTGCGAACGGTGCGTTGGTCCGGAACTCGTTCGTAAGTCGAGGACTCCCTGTATATCAAAACTGACAAATAATGTTAAATCATATCATCTGTGTTGTTGTTGTTTTTTTTTTCTTTTGAGGGGAGGGGGGAAGGTTATATCTAAACCGACCACCCCATCATTTAAGAGAGCCATGCTTTCTAGTTTTTATATTTCTTAAAAGTATTGTTTTTCAAATGACTGAGGTGGCCTTTGGAGTGGCCTAAAATTAAACTATGGCCACCACTGACCACCCTCTGGCTCCGCCATTGCACCTGGTGGTGGATAAAATTGCTCCCTCCACTCATCATTGTACTGCTCGTTTTTCTTGTTGTAACTTGCATTCTTGGAACAAAGTCCTCTCCATTGTTTAACATTTAAGAAGTCATGAGCTGAAGCCATTTGATCAGGCAGATTCTGATGTTTTCCATCTGCTACAAAGCCCACTAATAAAACAGTGGGAGCTGGAGCCAGGCCTACCAGGAGAAATCAATACTGCAATGAAAAACATCTCTGGCTCCTGTGGTGGAATCAGTCAATGAGCCAAAAATATCTGTAGGTGAAACTAAATAATCAGCTCTCATACGCTGCATTAAAGCTCATCAAAAACTGCTCAACTGATTGATACCATAAAGTGAACAGAAAGAACAACAGCTTTTTCTCGGTATTGTAAACAATAAGCATGAAAATGCATGACTCAGCAAGAATAGTGGCACAGAAAAATGTGAAACTAATGTTGTTAAAAAGAGGAGTTCTAATACAGAGACAGGAAAAAATGTGAATATTTATTACCGTTAGATGAGGCGGTCAGTGTCATCTGCCTGTCACACACCATGAACCACCCAAGGGTTGTTTGGTGTAAATTAAATTCCAACAAGTGGTAGATTCACATTTTAAAAAAGCAATCTAATTAAAAACCAATGCACGGTCATGTAGTTTAAATTACAGTGCATGGCAACATGCAAATGCAGTGGTGGGATGTAACTAAGTACAAATACTTTGTTACTGTACTTAAGAACATTTTTCATGTATCTTTACTTTACTTAAGTAGAATTATTTTACTTTTACTCCATTACATTTTACTTGAAGTATCTGTACTTTCTACTACAGTACATTTCTATAATGCGTTACATTACAAGATACATTCAAGTTGCAGTTTTTTTATTTGTCTTTAGTTTGAAAGTAACTGATGTCGAGAGAGGAGTTGTTCCATTGAATCACTGCAAAGTGGACACGTAACATTAGACCTGCCTTCAAGAAGAGCTGGACCAATGATGTATATTTTAGTACAAATGTCATTGAGCTGGGAGCATCCACAGCACCACTAACACACACAAAATGGATTCCACCACAAAGATTCAGCCAGAAGATACACACCACCCATGACCTTATTGAAAGACTATTGAAATATTATTGAAAGACTATTGAAATATTATTGAAAGACTATTGAAATATTATTGAAAGACTATTGAAATATTATTGAAAGACTATTGAAATATTATTGAAAGACTATTGAAATATTATTGAAAGACTATTGAAATATTATTGAAAGACTATTGAAATATTATTGAAAGACTATTGAAATATTATTGAAAGACTATTGAAATATTATTGAAAGACTATTGAAATATTATTGAAAGACTATTGAAATATTATTGAAAGACTATTGAAAGACTGTTCAGTACAGCAGGACAGATTTTCTCTCCCAAAAGAACCAGACTGGACTCAAAAAACTTTGAAAACCACTTCTTCTGAACTTGAACAATAAATTATTGCTGCAATATTAAAATGTGTCAGTTCATGGGATGTTAGGAGACAAGAGATGTCTCCAAATGTCTAAACACTCAGGTCCAAATTTTGAAAATGGTGTCAGGAAGTTAAAATATTGTTCACTATTGATCCATTACAAGGTTGACTAGACAGTATTTTAACTAGAGTTGATGATAAACTGGAGTTGAAATGATCAGATGTTCCTTTGTTAGGTCTAATGCTCCTTTTTTCAGGCAGACAACTTTTACTTAAACGTTTACTGCAGTTAAAATGACACATTGGTTTTATTTTGTGATAATAAAAACTTTCAAAGGTAAAATCATTCTTATTTCTTATTTAATTAATGACATTTAACTCTGCATGTCATCCCTGAAATTCTGATGCAAATAATCACAAGTCCAAGTGTGAACTGTGTCATAGAGTAAACACAATAAAAACATGTATTATCTGCAGTATTGTTCATTAAACTGGAACAACACTATTAATGTATTACAGAACATATTCATACAGTAAGCACACTTTATATTGTAGACCAGTGCATTAGGTAATACATTCAGCAAGTACTTTTACTTTAATACTTTAAGTATTTTTAAAAGCAAGTACTTATTTACTTTTACTTAAGTAAAAACATTAATATGGTACTTCTACTTTTACTAGAGTACATTTTTGTCTTTTTATTTGTACTTTTACTTAAGTAGCCTACAGTGTTTGAGTACTTTCTCCACCACTGTGCAAATGTGGAAAGACGACCACCAGATGAACATGGCCTCCAAAGTCTCAGGGAGAACCTTTTTTCTTGTAGTCCTAAACATTATTTAGAGTTGTGATTGACTCAGCCAACAAGATGAGACGTGAGTTCACAATAACAAGATGAGATTTCAGTAATACTCTGGTTGTTGCTACAAACTCAAATGATATTTCCGGTCAAATCTCATGAACCTTTATAGACACTAGAACAGTTTTGATATACACAAACACAGACCACTTAGCTGCCACAGCAATCTGTGTGGAGCAGAGAGCTGCTTTCTAGGGCGCCCGGGGGAGCAGATGGTGGGGGTTAAGGGCCTCGCTCTAGGGCCCGGAGTGGGGCAAATGAAGGTGGAGACTGATGTGTGTGCTTCACCAATACCAACCACATTTTGATGTTGTCTGTACCGGGAGTTGAACCAACGATCTTCCGATCACAGGCCCACCTTCTCTGACCTCTGCGCCACNATAGATAGATAGATAGATAGATAGATAGATAGATAGATAGATAGATAGATAGATAGATAGATAGATAGATAGATAGATAGATAGATAGATAGATAGATAGATAGATAGATAGATAGATAGATAGATAGATAGATAGATAGATAGATAGATAGATAGATAGATAGATAGATAGATAGATAGATAGATAGATAGATAGATAGATAGATAGATAGATAGATAGATAGATAGATAGATAGATAGATAGATAGATAGATAGATAGATAGATAGATAGATAGATAGATAGATAGATAGATAGATAGATAGATAGATAGATAGATAGATAGATAGATAGATAGATATATAGATAGATAGATAGATAGATAGATAGATAGATAGATAGATAGATAGATAGATAGATAGATAGATAGATAGATAGATAGATAGATAGATAGATAGATAGATAGATAGATAGATAGATAGATAGATAGATAGATAGATAGATAGATAGATAGATAGATAGATAGATAGATAGATAGATAGATAGATAGATAGATAGATAGATAGATAGATAGATAGATAGATAGATAGATAGATAGATAGATAGATAGATAGATAGATAGATAGATAGATAGATAGATAGATAGATAGATAGATAGATAGATAGATAGATAGATAGATAGATAAACTTTATTACAGACTCAGGGTCCAACCTAGATAAGAGACAACAACCATGATAAAATAAAATACAAAATACAAAATACAAATAAAAAATTACAAAAAATTATAAAATAAAATAAAAAGAACAATAGAAAAAGTACCTAACCGTTCAGG
Source organism: Garcialebias charrua (assembly GCA_038048925.1). Lineage (NCBI taxonomy): Eukaryota > Metazoa > Chordata > Actinopteri > Cyprinodontiformes > Rivulidae > Garcialebias > Garcialebias charrua. The sequence continues at coordinate 19,595 of JBBPBX010014199.1, forward strand.
AGGCAATCATACCAATGTCTCCAAAGCACAGATGAATATTTCACTGCACTATATTTGACATTAGTCAACAGTAGAATAATTCTATTATTAGACTTATGTAAACGACAAATAAATTTATACATAAAATTTCTTAAAACAGCCATCAAAGTGTTGACGCGAGCAGATACAAACAGTTCACTGGCACTGGTCCATCTGGGCTTATTTAAAAGAAGTCTTAGTGCGTCATTATAAGCCACCTTCAATCTATGAAGACTGGCTTTTTTAAAATTGCACCACAAATGTGCCGTATACAGTGATGAACAATATGATCTAAATAAGTTAATTTTCACTTCATCAGAACAGAATGCAAACTTACGAGCAAGGATATTTGCCTGAGCATATATCATTCGAACCTGACGGTAAATGTCCTCATCATCAGACCGACGGTCTGTCAACACATGACCCAGATACTTTACTTCATTTGCAACATTCAATAAAGTCCCAGACAGCTTAAAAAGTGGAAACACGCTATTTTTGTCCTCTTTAGTGCGACAAATCAAAATGAGACTTTTAGAGGGGTTGAATATGATATCATGTGTCTCACCATATGCTGAACAGACATGAAGCAGCTTCTGAAGACCAGCAGAACTTGGACTAAAAACCACTAAGTCATCAGCATACATAAGATGATTGATAATTGTATCTCCAACCATGCAGCCAGTTTTACACAGGTTTAGCTGCTTAGAGAGGTCATTCATATAAAAATTAAACAGTATAGGAGATAAAATGCTCCCTTGTCTGACACCATTGCTGACACGGAAGGATGCAGACACACAATTATCCCATTTGACTTGCATATTTTGGTTAGCATACCAATAGGACAGACATCTCACTATATATTTGGGCACACCAGCTTGGCATAATTTTAAAAATAGTTTTCGATGGTTTACACGATCAAAAGCCTTGGAGGCGTCTAAGAAACACATAAAAACCGTAGAATTCTTGTTATTATAGTTATTCAGTAATTCTTTTAGGCCATATATACATAGATCAGTGCCATGCTCGGACTTGAACCCAAATTGATTGTCAGCAGACATTACTATCTTTGCAAATTTTGGCAAAAGAATTAGTTCAAAGACCTTAGATAGTGTATTAGCTAGGGCAATAGGTCTATAGTTATCAGAGCTGCCAATTTTTCCAGCTTTGTTCTTAATCACAGGAAGAATAACAACATTCATCAAGGAATCAGGAATAAAACCATGCATAATAAAACCAGTGAAACACAAGGCAAGAAGAGGGGCTACCCTTGAACTTGCAAACTTGAGATGTTCAGCTGAAATAAGATCCATTCCTATAGATTTATTTACAGATAGTTCTTCAATTGCTTGATAGACCTCATGTGACTTGATAGTTTCTGCAGTACTAACCTTGTCAACATGGAAGGGTTCACTCTGAACACAGGTAAATATCTTGCTGTAGTGTTGTTGCCAAAAATCTACAATCATATTTGCCCCAGAGGCACCATCGACAGTGCAAGGGAGAGTGGATTTATTATTTCCTATAGATTTAACCTCTTTCCAAAATGCTTTTGTGTCCTTTCCTATGAGTTTTTTTGCCAAGGAATCAGCCCTCATGGTTTGCTCATTCCGTCTAATGAAGCGTAATGCATATTTGTATTTTGCATTAGACAGCTTTTTGTGTTCAAAGATAGGACCCTGCCTGGGTTTACCTGCTAGAGCCCAATTGGTGGTAGCTTCGCGGGCTTCACTGTGGTATTTAGACACGTATGTGTTCCAACCTGGTTTATTTTTAATCTTTACGTTACTTTTATTATAAGGCAGGCTAGCCCCCAGTAGCGCTTCAGTTATGTCAGAATAAAATTGAGTTATATCGGTTCTATGTCCAAAATTAGAGCAGTTACAGTCTGTACAAGCAACCGCCTCTCTAGGTAGTTTAATTCCACATAACAAATGATCAGTTTGGGCATAGTAATGGTCTATTTGTTCCTCAGATAAAGAAGACCAGTCTATACGTGTCTGAATTTGATTATTGTCCACATTTACAGTTGCAGGTATATAATCAAATCTAATTGCCAGCTCAAAGGGGATGTGGTCAACAGTGGACACATTATATAAGATATTAATGTATACCAAAGCAGCATGAGCATCTGCTGTAGTGATACAATGGTCCAACCAAGACGTAGTATGCCAGGCTTCACTAATATAGGTGTAACTGTCAGCTGGCAAAAATTCTTTACTTGACAGTATTAGATTAGAATCTGTACAAAAATGATTCAGGTGTTTAGCAAACAGTGAATTTTTATCTGAGATGTTTGCATTCATGTCCCCCATAACATAAATACTTTTAGACTTCTCATTTTGCATAAAATAGCTAATATAAGCAAGTTTACTAAGGTATTCTTCTTCGTTATGATGACATTCATATGGAGCATAGACATTTAAAATAATAAATTCTTTGTCATGCTGTTTCACGTGTACTGCAATACACCAGTCCAAATCTAATCTAATGACATTTATCACTGAGTCCAGGCTTTTTTTCCATAATATAGCCACTCCTCCTGGTATCCTTCCTCTTTTAATTCCCAAACTGAAGTCAGTAGAAGATTCTCCAGCACCCAGGAAACTGTCATTAATAGAGTTTAGTCCTTTTAAATCCTGTTTGGCTAAAAAGGTTTCTTGCAAGCATAAGATGTCACATTTCATCAACAACTGGTCGACAACCAGACGGCGAGCTTTATCATCTGCGCTCTGCCCTAAGCGCAGGCCACGACAGTTGTAAGAGATGACTTTAATGTCCATAAATATTTAGGATTTTGTGCTCATGCCAGCAATAGGCTCGCATATATCCATGGAAGGAGGGGTAGCATTTGCACCGATGACAGTTTTGCGGGGCTCAAAAAACCTTCTCACATTAGTTCCGTCAGGCCAAAGCTCTGGGTTGTACATAACAGCCACGTCACTACATTCAGCAGAAACCTTGAATGAGGCATACCTGGTATTAACAGTAGTGATTCTCTGGCATGTAACATTAGGCCCAAGTTTGTCCTTAAGATAAACGCATAGCGTTTCCGCATCCAAGTCAGGTGAGAATTTAGAGGCAAAAACACTCACCAGTTTTGTTTTTACCATTTTGATGTTCCCGGAGAGTCCAGTACCAACAATAGTTTGTCCAGCTTTCCTGCGTCTCAGGGAAGGGCCAGAGTGAGACGTCGTCTTCACAGCAGCAGGATCTTTGTGCTGTCGGGGGGGCCGTTTCACGACCTGGCTCCACTTGGGAGATCCCTGAAATGACGTAGTTTCTCCAGTAAACAACGCTGGAGCATCTCCCTTCACAGTTGAGAGGGAATCCCCATCCAGGCCCTGAAGACGGTGTTCCTCCACATCCAGGGCAGCGTTCAGATCCATGTCCGCTGCACCCTTCTCCTTCACCGAATCAGACCGGCTTCCACATCCTTGTTCAGCGCGTTGTTCAGCGCGTTGTTCCAGAGCAGACACCCGGCTTCGCAGGTCAGCTGTGACATCATGAAGACCTTCACTGACTTCAGTCTGAACTTGAAGTGTTTGCTTCATGGCAGATACTGCAACGTGGAGCTGTTCCATTTTATGCAACAAGCCACAGACATCCATGTTGGAAAAAGTCACCGGAGGCAACTCGTCCAGGTAATGAGACACAAACCTGGGAATGTTGTCCCCGCATTCGTTTAACACTTTGAGGCAGGCCTTCACATTGTTGATATCCTTTTGAGCTCCTTTATGTGAGATGTTACGCTGAGAAGAAGTGCAAAGCTCAAACAGCGTCTTCTTTGATGTTTCTATCCAGTCTGAGCCAAAAGTGTTGACAGCCAACAAAACAATCTCATCCTGGCTCAGAGTTTTAAGTTTGATCGAGAGAAAGTGTAGAAATTCATCCTCTACGATGATTTTATCCTCAGTAGTTCTATATATGCATGGTTTTAAGCGAGCTCTAACAAACGCCGGAGAACCGGAGGAGCGAGCTACAGCCACGTCTGCCACGTCAGCCATCTTCACATCCATATATATATACAATATATATATATATATATATATATATATATATATATATATATATA
>JBBPBX010014199.1:34593-51257 GCA_038048925.1 Garcialebias charrua
ACGAGGCGTTTCATCCGAAGGACTTCTTCTGACCCAGATTTTTGTCTTGTTTAAATATTCTCTATATACTTACTCCCTATACTTACTAGGACTTGTGTGAAAATCTGATATTTTAGGTAATATTTATGAAGAAATATAGAAAATTAAAAGGCTTCGCAAACTTTCAAGCATCACTGTACATTGTTTAATTGGATGAACGGATTTTAGAGGGATTAAATTAAAGATTTATATTAGAGCTATTAGTATCACAACAAATGGTATGATATAACAAGACCCAGGTAGTTTACCTAACAATGACTGCAATAAAAAGCATACATTTATCCTCTTTGGCTAACATAAAACATTCTACAGACTCATATAAGGTGCAGTGATATGTATATGAGCTTGTTGTACAGTTGCTTATTATACTAATATTTTGATTGTACTAATAATATGAATAAGAAAGAAAATGTATGGCAAAAATAGGAAATCGCCAAAGGAAAATATAAATTTCTTTATGACTAAAAAAAAACAAGTCAAAGCCTATTTAACAAGTTGTAAAACACCATCAGTCGATCAATCAATATTTTATCTTATGCTCGTTCTGAAGTCGGGGTGCGAGGGGCAGCAGCTTGATCAGGGAGGTCCAGACATCTCTTTCCTCTTTCTCATCCACCACTTCCAGCTCTTCTGGGAAGACTCCAAGATGTTCCCAAGCCAATAGAGAGATCGTCTTTCCAGCATGTCCGGGGTCTTCCCTGGGGGTTTCCTCTTTTCAGACATGCCCAAAGCACCTGCCTAGGGAGGCGCCCAGGAAGCATCCTTACCAGATGCCCAAACCACTTCAACTGACTCCTCTCAATGTGGAGGAGCAGAGTTTCTACTCTGAGTCTCGCCCAGATGACTGAACTTCTCAACCTATCTCTAAAGAAAAGTCCAACTACCCTGCAGAGGAAACTTATTTCAACTGCCTGTACCCACATTCTCATTCTTTTAGTTAATACACATAGTTGGTAGTCATAGGTGATGGTAGGAACATAGACCAACCCATAAAAGAGAGCTTTGCCTTAAAGCTCTGGTCCCTCTTCACCACAACAGACTGGCACAGAGTCTGTAATTATAGAGTTTTTGGGGGTCTTGTCCTACATGTTGTGTTATCCTCATGTTTGCCTGTCACCCCTCAGCATCTCTCCTCCCTGTGATTCAGCACAAAATCACCTGTGTCAGATTCTAATCACTGCAGGTGCCTGTCATTTCACCTGGTCAGTGTCTGTATATATCCAGCCACTTGGTGTTATGTCATTGTCTCTGGATTGTCCTTCCCAAGGCTTTGTGATCTGTCTCCCCTTCGTTTCTTCCTTTAAATTAAGTTAGTTGTCTCGTCAGCAATCTGTTTTGTTTATTCAATAATAAACCTTTTAGTTATTTTTATTGGAGTCTCCTTGGCTTCATGCACGTCGGTTCTAACACGTTTTGGTCACATCAGGACAGAATCCAGAGATCAAAATGAACCCTGCAAGAAGATTACTCTTGTCGGAGTTCCTGGCCTGCAAGACAAAGAAGACTGACCAGTGTGAGAAGGAGGAGAAGATAAAATCTGTTTTTCAAAGTACCTGCTTGGCATTCAAACCAGGGTCCTCTGCCACGTTACCTCTTCTCCGCTTTGTCCACAGGCAGCACTTAACAACCCTCCTCCTCCCCAACCACATCCTGCTTTCATGCAACAGTCTTCAGAGGGAGGGGGGCATCCCGCTTGGATTCGCCACAGGAGGCATGGATGGCAGAACTGAGCCAGATCCACTAAACTTCAACGCTTCCTACCTCAGACACACCTGGTGGAGTTGTGGAAAATTTTGCATGTGGCGGGCATCACAGCTCTCACTGATCAGAGAAGCAGCCGATTGAGCTGCCAAATCCTTGCCCGTGCATTTCCCTTTGTGTGTGTGTGTGAGGGGGGAGGACACATGCCCAGATGTTCCACTTGGTGGGGGAAAGGCACGTCCCTGGGTACCCATCATTTGGGAGGAGGAATCCCACAACCCCAGCGATCTCTGGGAGATGATGATCGCTGTGGAGGATGTCATTTCCAGGTACACCAGGGCTGATAACATGAACAATTCACCTGAGAAGTGGGAACTGTTCCAGAAAGTGTGGACGGAGTGGTGTGGACGGCGAGGCGTATTCTGCGTTCACTTCTGCTGGCCCCTGCTCAGCCTGGATCTTCTCCCTACTCACTACCTCCAAATATCCACCTCACACCATCAGCTTTGCCCAGTCTTTATTCCAGGCCAGTTGCACCTGTTTGGCTTTCCACGCCAGCAGCACCAGCTCCTGTCTCGCTTGTCCCTGCACCAGCACTGGATTTGCTGATTTCTGAACCAGCACCAAACTCTGGTTTCCATGCCAACTGCCATGCTGGGTTCTGCTCCAGTACCTACTATGCTGGGTTATACTCCAACACCTGCCCTGCTGGTTTTCACATCAACACCTGACCAGCTGGGTTCCAGACCAGCACTGGACCTGTTGGGTCCATCATCAGAAGCAGAGTTTCTGTCTCTATCTACAGATGCAGAGCTGCTGGATCCTCTTTCTCCAGAGGTCCTCGCTCCTCTAGAGGTCCTTACTCATCCTGAGATCCTTGCTCCGCCTGCTACAGTGGTCCTCGCTGCTGGTCCTCCTTCTGTTGCTGCTGATCCTCTGCTATGGTCTTTCTGTTGTGGTCTTTCTGCTACAGTCCTTTCTGACAGTCCACCTGCAGTGGTTTCTTCAGCCACAACCGCCCCAAGGGTATCGTCAGCCGCAGCTACCCCAGGGGTCTCTTCTCCTACAGTTGATCCAGTCATATTGACACCAGCAGCCATCCCTCCTGTGGCTTCTCCGATGGCCACTTTACCTGAAGTTGGGGCCACTCCAGTCATCTTATCAACTTACAACCTTGACCTCTCCTGTGGCCTCTTCATCTGCAATTGTGGCCTCTCCTGTGGCTGTCCTGCCTGTTGTCATGGTCTCCTTGAGGGACTCCGCATCTCTCTTCTGCCTTATAGTCCAAGAGGGTACAGGCAGACACCACTACTGCCCATAAAGGGCCAGTCTCCTGGCCACCCGCTGGAACCTTGGTCGAAGGATGGATGGTCTCCTGGCCAGCTACTCTGGTCTGATGATGGAAGGTTGCCAAGTCACCCCCGAATCTTCTGTCTTACCTTGGATGTTCTCCTGACCTCCCACATTGACCTTGGGGGTTGTGGTTTCTGTGTTCCCCTTGATGTTCAGTGTTTACCCAGGTTCCTACCTGTCATTTTTTGTTGTTTAGTTCCTTGTGTGCCCTACTTTTTCTCCCCATCCCCACCCTCCTATCCAAGTGGATGTAGCTATCTCCTTGGGATTTGAGGGGCCATCCCTTGAGGGGGAACCATGTAGGGTTTCTGGGGTCTGGTCCTACATGTTATGTTTTCCTCATGTTTGCCTGTCACCCTTCAGCATCACTCCTTACCGTGTTCCAGCACTATTGCACCTGTGTCTGTCAAGGATGTGTTTTTGAGTTTCACTGACAGACCAAACACTGATAAAGTTTTGACAATTTTATTAAGAAACTTAAAGCAGGATTGGGTCCGTAACGTCACAGGAAACTGGAGCTCTGCACATGAAACTATAATATTAGCCACAGGACTTGAAAGAGGGAATGTTTTTATATTGAATAAAAACACTAACCTTCTTAGGGTGTTTCTGGCCCGAAGAGAACTCCTTAGTGACGTGATCAGAAGGTGACGTAGTCCAGAGCGACTTCCTTGTTTCTCGTGAGCCTTCGTGTGGGACTTGGCACGAAGGGGGGTTTCCTTGTTCCAGATCAGGGTCATACACTGGTAATCAGAGAACTGAATCAAATTAGGAGGAGCAGACTTATCTCTTGGTCATGGAAGGCAGGCGTGGGTCCGTATCCGTGAGGCAGATGGCTGAACAAGTCAGACAAGGAGAGAGACGGGAGGTCGAGGTCCAATAACGTGAGCAGGGTTCCAAACCAGGTAAGCAGAGTCCGAGAAGGTACCAATGGGGGCTAAGGTGAGAGACGTGAAACCAGAGAACCAGACCAGAGTCATAACGAGCAAGGCAAGACAAGACAAGACATGAATGCTGGATTACTACTTGGAAAACCGTTCATAAATCCTGCAAGGACTGACTATGGGCTTGGAGCTTATATTCAGGGACTAACAGGAGGGAGCAATGATCGCTAATGAGGTGTTGGACATGAGGGCGGAGAAAAACAATGATGACATAAATGCTTTGAACATGACATGATTAAACTATCAAATAAACCTGACTTGAGATTAACTTAACAATGATAGTAAAAACTGTGACATGGACTCTACTAGAGAGTAACTACTGTGACATGATAAACTAAACTTGAGAATATGAATAAAGGCAGGGACATGAGTGAAATAAAACAACTATGGCGAGCAGAAACGTGGATTGTGACAGTGTCCGATTCTAATAATCACAGGTGCTTGTCATTTCACCTTGTCAGTGCCTGTATACATTCAGGCCCTTTGGTGTTATGTCAATGTCTTTGGATTGTCCTTCCCAAGGCTTTGTGATCTTTCACCTCTTGGTGTCCTCCTTTAAAGTAAGTTAATGGCCCCATCATCATTTTGTTTTTTTAATTTAATAATAAACTTGTTTCTTATTTTTATTGGAGTCTCCTCGTCTTCCTGCATGTGGGTTCAAACACGGTTTGGTGAGATCATGACAGTAATACTGCAGATGTTGCACCAATCTGTCTGGCCATGTCCATCTCATGCTCCATACCTCCCACACTTGTGAACAAACCCCGAGATACATGAACTCCTGCACTTGAGGTAAAACCTCACCCTCGACCCAAAGAAAACAATCTACCTTGATCTGACTGAGCACCATGGACTCAGAATTGGAGGTGCTGATTCTTATCCAGTTGCTTCACATTTGGTTGTAAACCACTCCAGTGAGAGCTGGAGATCATGGCACAATGACACAACAGAACCACATAATCTACAAATAGCATAGAAGAAATCCTGAGGCTACCAAATTGGACTCCCTCTTCACCCTGGCTTAACTGAGTAATTCTGTTCATGAAAGTTATGAACAGAATCGGTGACAATGGGCAGCCCTGGTGCAGTCCAACTCCCACCCTGAAAGGGATGTACTTCTCATGCCGGGTACCCACCTAAATTGTCAGAACGCTCCTGCCGTCCCCTTTTGGCCGCTTGTCACGGTGACACTGGGAGACACTTACTCCTAGGAGGAGGCAGAGGGTCAGTTGTTGTGTTTTCATGCTGCTGGCAGATAAAATCAGCAGCACGTGACCCCCGTTCCTACTGGAGTGGGTTTTCTACGAGCCGAACTGCAGCTCCGACAGTCTTTGTTGAGATTAAAACGTGTTTTTTTATGTTTGGGGTGATGTACGCTGGAGCGGACAGCAGCAACTGTTTAAAATGTCAAGTTTCTTACCGGAGTCTGGTTCCAATTCATGGAGGCTCGATGGGGTAAGTTTAAAAAGTCCAAAAAAAGTCCCGTTGTCATTGTGTAATCACATAGCAGAGGCTCTCCCGATTGTTTGCTGGACGCGTCGAGCAACGTTGAGCCGCAAAACATCAACTTTTCGATCCGACGGTGCTCAACGCGTAGGTTGCTTTGGACGCGCGCGTGCGCGGAAAGGAACTGCCGCGTGCCGCCGCGCCGCTTCAAACACTCAAAACGCGCCGCTTCACGATACGCCTCGCCTCGACACGTCTCCACATAGACTTTGCATGTAAACCGGCCGCTTCCGCCGCCCGACACGGGTCCAGTGGGTAACCGGCATAATCTAATAAAAATGATGTTTGCTTCACAGATTGTAAAACTCCCTGAAGCTAAAGTGAGACTGAGTTGATCTCACTGCCAAATCCTAGGGATTTTGCCCAATCGGTTTCACACTTGGTCATTTTGTTCAAAAGGCATCAGGGACCAAATAACCTAAACGGTTAGTTTCGGAGCATGCTGAAGGGGCAGGGCAAGACCTCAAAGTTTGACATCTCGCCATGAAAAACGAAATGCTAATACCTACACAAAAACTGTCTAATACATCAAACCTTCAGTGATTGACCCACATCCGGTCCCCTGCTAGACTGAATGGTCAAATCATGACATCACTTAAGCCACGCCCCCTGACAACAAGAAGTGTAAAGTTTTACATTGAACGGTCCCGATCTGACCCCTGTTACCTAATCAGAGTGACTGTGTGTCCAGTGACCCAAGCTTTCCAACACTGACAGTTTTGGATGGAGCATGTGGGCGGTGCCGCGTGGCGAAGTTAGATGTAACGCCATCGCCATACATTTGGTTTTAAATTCCACAGATTTGAACTGAGGTGTACCAAAATCAGTATGATCAATCATTATCCACCCCTGGAACAGGAATCTATAACAATGGGCCGATAACCTCACAGCGCCACCTAGAATATTTTGAAACCTCAGCCCCAAGCCATTTTTGGACCGATAATTCTGAAACTCGATGAACATCTGTATCATCTCAGGGCCTATGAAAAATTCTCTTGGAGCCTTGGTCCAAAATCAACAGCAAGCTGGCTATTTTGAGTCAAAAGGTATTTTTTGGGCATTTCTAACTGCAAATTTTAATGAACTCCTCCTACGGATTTTGAATGATTGCCTTCAAACTTGGTTAATATGCTCTTAACACATTGGGGAGTAAAATTTACCTAAAGCATGCATTTTCGTGTATGCTAAAGGGGCGTGGCCAGGTCTCAAAGTTGAGCTTCACGCCGTAAATTTCCAAACACTATAACTTTCACATTGAAAGACCGAAATGCACCAAACTTGGCATGAGTCGTCCCTGTTGGATGTCCAACAATATTCTGTGGTCATGTTCTGATGTCATCTAAGCCCCGCCCCCTCAGAATAGGAAGTCACTTTTTTTTACTTGGAATGCTACCTTTCTGACACCCTTGAACTAATCAGGATGATCCTGTGTTAGAAGTCATATAACAAGTTGGTCGGACTTATTTTAAATTACAAACAGTTTTCGCTGGAGGATGTGGGCGTGGCAGTGTCACAAATTCAAAAGTGACGCTGTTACAATACGTTTGACTCTAAATTCCACAGATTTGAACCGAGGTGAACCAAAATCACTATGATCGACCATTATCCACCCCTTGAACAGGAATTCATGATAAGTGGCCAAGAGCCTCCACAGAGCCCCATATTCTTCCTACAGTTATATCTCATTGAAACATCATCCGATCTGAACCAGATTTATTGTGCATCATCAGTGAGCACTTCTAGACACATTGATATTGTGGTTTAACATATGACTCCAGTGCGCCCCCTAGATTATTCAAACTGTTATATCTCAGTGACATATCATCTGATCTGTACCAAATTCATTGTGCGTCATCAGTGAGCACTTCTACACACATTGGTATTGTTCTTTAAAATTTCACTCCAGTGTGCCCATAGATTATTCCAACAGTTATAGATCAGGGATATATCATCCGATATGCGCCACATTTATTTTACGTCATCAGTGAGCACTTCTACACACATTTCTATTGTTGTTTAACTTTTGACTCCATTGCACCCCCTAGAATATACCAACATTTATATCTCAGTGAAATATCATCCAACATGTACCAGATTTATTGTGCGTGATCACAGAGCACTGCTAGACACATTGATATTGTTGTACATTTCAATCCAGTGCACCCTACATTATTACATCAGTTATATCTCAGTGATACATCAACCGATCTGCAGCAGATTTTTGGTGCATGATCAGTCAGCACTTGTAGACACATTGGTATTGTTCTTTAACATGTGACTCAAGTGCGCCCCCTAGTTTATTCCAACAGTTATATCTCAGTGACACATCATCCGATATGCACCAGATTTATTGTACATCATCGGTGAGCACTTCTAGATATACATTATTTGTTTTGTGATTTAACACATGACTCCAGTGCGCCCCTAGATTATTCCAACAGTTGACACTGACTCCAAACATCAGTGAAACATCATACGATCTTAATCAGATTTTCTGTGCTTAATCAGTGAGCACTTCTACACACATTGGTGGTGGTGTTTAACTTTTGACTCTAGTGTACCCCTATATTATTCCAACAGTTGTACAGTACATCAGTGATACCTCATCCGATATGCGCTAGATTTATTGTGTGTAATCAGTGAGCACTTCTAGACACATTGGTATTGTTGATTCATGATATCACTTAAGCCCCACCCACTCAAAGAAGAAACTGGCGATTATTGGGTGACTCTTCCAGCTTCACCCTGTGTAAGATATAAGACTGAAACTGTATTCACAAACTGGTGATTACCACAAATGACATGTTGAAAATCTGGACTCGTACTGATATGGGTGGAAGGTGATTTTGACAATTCGACATATGTGCATCATGGTGGACGTGTGCGGGAATGGAATTAGAGCGTTCACAATTGCAACTTGGAGGCGTTGCTGGAGCTTCAGCAGTCACAGGTGATGTCCAAGATTTGGCAAATGTGCACCCTGGTGAATGCGTGCAAGATTGGCACGAGAGCATTCATGATGGCGACTGGGTGGACTAGCTGGAGCTCCCGTGGTCACCATAAGGCCGGAGCGGCGCTTTACTACGAGGGCCTCAATGCTACTTGCAGCTTTAATTTTACTTGAAGCCAATGTTTCTTAAAATGACACTGACTCCAAACATCTTTAGCTCCAGTAAATTCCCCTTTCAAAAAATTCTCAAGCAAATTGCTTTAAAATTCTATTTTTCAACCAAGTTTAGTCTTGCAATTATGTCCTCCTTTTGATTGTCTTGTTGGTGCCATAAGACATATTCAAATCAGCATTAAAAGCACAAGTACCAAAACTGATTTATGATTGTTTTGAATATATGACCTGGCACAGACCTGCAGTGAATCTGTGTACATAAATAAATGTTGCTCTGTTGCTGAACTCCCTCAGCGATGTTCTTCATCAGCGCTGTGTATAATCAGTGTCAGAGCAGCAGCTGTGGCTTCTTCTCCAGAACCCTCAGGTGGTTCATATCTACCTGTCAGATGAAGACTCCCTGTAGCATGAACATACACAAACACACAATCCACACAGCTCAGCAACATTAGCTCAGTCTGTGAATGCATCACATAAAATCTGTTTTCACCTAAAGTCAGTTTGACTAAAACAGGCAGTGTCCCAGGAAGAAAAAAACATGGCAGGTTTTCTTGGTAACACGGTAACATCCCAGAATGCACTGGTTTCACATGTGTTCTGCACGATGTGTGGAAGTAGGTCAAAGTACAATATCTGAGCAGAAAAGAGAAGGCAGGACGAAGATGTTCCTCTTGAAGAGAAGCAGCATGGCCCCTGAGTTAAAGGTCCCCGATGGGCTCGTCGTTGACAAACTGGACCAGTAACATTCAGACGTGTGCTTGGACGTCATTACTCCACTGGATCAGGTGGTGGCTGTCATGAAGACTGACCCCTGGAAGAGCAGAAAACTGCTAAGCAAATTAAAACGTGTACATCCAGTGAGCCAAGGTACAGCTGAAGGTGTGTTTCATATTTAATGTTCCCCAAGTCTGATTGTGAAACAGCAGAACAACGAGGAACATGTTGGAAACTCTTTGACCTGGTAATATGGTGTGAATCATGTTTGACTTTCTCTTGGAAATCAGGAAAGTAGAAACATGTGAAGTTTTTCTTTAAACTGTGATCAACAACTCCACGCAATTCCTGGAGTCCAATACTTCTTGGTTTTAACATCATTTGAAGAATTATACTTTGGGTTATTTAAATTTTGCAAAACAGAGTCTGAAAACAGGCTGCCTGTTTTCTTGATTTACAGCAGGAGTGCCTCCAGAAAGTTTTCAAAACTAGCTGCTCACATGATCAAGGACCACCTTGATCATGTGAGCAGCTAGTTTTGGCTGTCAGCAGCAAACTGGTTGATCCACTATGAGAAGGGGCTATTTATAAAACTGAGCTGAATACAGCACCTGAGGAAATCTTTCGGAGGAAAGACGAAATGTTTTAACTTCTTATTTATTTATTTTATTTTATTGCTTTGTTTTGTTTTTTGAATGTCCAGAGGACCAGAATTAACTTTGTTGGATAGTGTATGTCTACCTTTTTTTTTTACTTCACAGTTTATTTTACCAAGAACAACATTACTTGCCCGTTTTGGTGGCACCCCGGGTTTTTATTAAGACGTTACATCTACTGTATCATGAGACTGATCCAAAAAAGCTCAGTCAGATCATCTGGACGGTTTCTTTTCTTTCTCTCTTTTTTTTGTTTGTTTTGTTGTTGAGATATTTCATCCTTCACCACAAGCAGCACACTCAAATAGTGGACAAACCAGTTTGCTGGTGATAAGATGGTTTCTGCGGCCCGGCATCTCCCCCGTCAACTCCTCTGAGGCAGCCAAAGTTCATGCTCAACAATCCAGGTAGAACATCCAACAAAGTTCAGTCAGGTCATGTGAATGGTTTCTTATTTCTTTCTTTTTTTTCTGAGACGTTTCATCCTTCATCCAAAGGACTTCATTAGTCCAGGGGTGAGGGCGGGCTCCAGAAACTCTCTTATCACCAGCAAACTGGTTGGTCCACTATGGGAGTGCGCTGCATGTGGGACTCAGTTTGTTTGTGGCACCTCGGACTGATGACGTCCTTTGATGAAGGACAAACATAAAAATTAAAAAAAGAAAGAAAGAAGGAAACCGTCCAGGTGACCTGACTGAACTTTGCTGGATTTTTTTACCTGGATTATTGAGCATGAACTTTGATCTCATGAGATTGGTGTTGACAGTTTCATGTGACGCCCTGCAAGACAAGAATTAAACCTACGAATGTCTTGCTCTATTCCCTAAACATTTTGAGTTAAAACAACTTGACACTCTGCTACTACCTGTAACAAACTGAACATTGTAAATAAAATAAACTTTTATAACATCCACTGTTTGTCTTGGATAAAGCCAACACTGAGGCCCGGGTGACTCGTGACTGGAACACGCAGGCTCTGAGTTGCAAAGAGCTACAGATTGTTCACGGATGGGGTGAATTAGCCATTGCTGGGAGGAACTGGGAGAAATCCAACTGACTTATGAGACACAGATGCAGGGGGGGAGACAGACGAGAAGATGGGAGTGAAGAAGCAAATGAAAAGATGCACTGCTACCTTTCAGAGTCAGAGTCAGAGAGTCTTTATTGTCATTTGCACCGCATGTGGTACATGTGATGAAAACGAGATTATGTACACGAGGTCCCAGTTACATCCAACAACAAATGAAAGAGAAAAACAGTAATAACATCTAGAACTAACTAAGAAAAACATCAACTAGTAATACACTAAGCCTAATATAGTGGGAATAAACAGCAGCACGAACATGAGTTTGTATGAGCAGATGGTCACAGATGAACACAGATGAACACAGCAACAAGAAAACAGATCAGCATCAGTATGATGTGATATTTTGCAGTGTTTATTTTTTTATTTTTATTTATTCATGAGTCTAACAGCCTCAGGGTAGAAGCTGTTCCTCAGTCTAGTGGTTCTACACTTGATGCTCCTCAACCTCCGTCCTGAGGGGAGTGGGGCAAAGAGTGAGTGTGCTGGATGAGTGAGGTCTTTCATGATGCAGGTGGCTCTTTTCCTGCATCTGGAGGTATAAATGTCTGTGATTGTGGGGAGACTGACTCCAACAGACTTCTGTGCAGCCTTCACCACTCTCTGCAGAGCTTTCCTCTCTTCAACTGTGCAGCCTCCATGCCACACGTTGATGCTGGAGCACAGGATGCTCTCCACTGCACACCTGTAGAAGGAGGTGAGGACTGGGCTGCTCAGACCAGCTCGTCTCAGCCGTCTGAGGAAGTAGAGTCTCTGATGACCTTTCTTGATCAGGCTGGTGGTGTTGTTGCTCCAGCTGAGGTTATCATTCATGTGTACACCCAAGTATTTGTAGCTGGAGACCACTTCCACTGCAGACCCACCTATTTTCAGTGGGGCATGGGTGTGTTTGTTCCTTCTGAAGTCCACAATCATCTCCTTTGTCTTCTTCACATTCATGTGAAGATTATTCTCTTTGCACCAGCTCTCCAGGTGTTCCACCTCCTGTCTGTAGCTGGACTCATCATTAGCGTGTTTCCATCAAGGTTTCTAGGTGCGCATTATGAAGCATCGCATCAGAAAAGCTAAATGGAAACGGCATAATTCGAGTTAACTTCCTCTAAGTCGCTCTAAAGTTTATACGCTCGCTTGAGGTAGTTTTTGGGGAGTCGATTCAGAGCTGAGTCGGCTAAACGACAGATGGAAACAGATTAGCCGACTCAGTTCTGCCGCAGCGAACATTCACGTCACGTGACTGATCAGCTGTTTCCGCTCCGGACAACATGTAACATCGCTAAAACTAGTTGGCATGACAGAATAAATACAACTTGCCCGATAGCAACACATACCTGAAATATTCTCTCCATTTTGCCGAGATGTCTGTTTTCAAACGCTACTTCCTGTTTACTGTGGAAGTGCGTAACGCTGACGTCTGACGTATGGCGCTGACGTGTGACGTAATGACGCTGACGTCTGACGTAGAGACGCTTTGCGTGGCATTGCAGATGCGCTTCAAGCCAGTTTAATGGAAACACTTCTGATCCTCATAATTTTAATTTACATTTTAGCGAAATTTTCTAAAATTCGCTCAAAAATCGAATTTAAATTGGATGGAAACATAGCTAAGTTTGTGATGCATCCCACCACCGCTGTATCATCTGCAAACTTAACAATATGACAGCCTGGAAGTGTGGCTGTACAATCATATGTGAGCAGAGTGAACAGAAGGGGGCTCAGCACACATCCCTGAGGAGAGCCAGTGCTGAGGGTTATGGTGGAGGAGGAGAAGTTGTGGATCTTCACGGACTGTGGTCTGTCTGTTAAGAAGTCTAGTACCCAGTTACAAATAGAGGGGCTTAGTCCAAGTGTAGATAGTTTGTCTATCAGAGTTTGGGGGATCATGGTGTTGAAGGCAGATGTGAAGTCCACAAAGAGCAGACGCACGTATGAGTCCTTCTGATCCAGGTGGGTGAGAGCAGTGTGGACCACGGAAGAAATGGCGTCCTCTGTTGATCGGTTCTCACGGTATGCGTATTGATGAGGGTCCTCATTGATGTTGACGGTTGCCTTGATGTGGGACATGACCAGTTTCTCAAAACATTTAGCGACTATCGGGGTGAGGGCCACCGGTCTATAGTCATTCAGACCAGTCACTGTGGAGCTCTTTGGGACTGGGATGATGGTCGCGGTCTTCAGGCAGGTGGGAACTGACTCCAGTGCAAGTGAGGTGGTGAAGATGTCAGCCAGCACCTCACAGAGCTGGTCCGCACATTCCTTCAGAACTTTCCCTGGGATGTTGTCTGGTCCGGTTGCTTTATGAGGATTAATCTTTCTGAGACTGCCTCTCACTTCTGCTGCGGACACCCTGAGATGCTCTTCATCTGGTGATGAGGTGAGTCTGGTGCTAGCTTTCACACAGACAGTTAATCCAACCTGAATAGTTTCTCATCAGGAGGTCCAAAAAATAAAACCTTTTATAATGAATCTCACAATAAAGCTGAAAATTAACCAAGAGTGTGTCATGTTGAAGAATGACAGAGCTGTAGCTGTTTCAGTCACACCTGGAAAGTACCGTATTTGCCGAATTATTGGTCACACCGGAATATAGGTCGCAGTGTCCAATTATTGCCAAAAATTGGAAAAATCCATAAATAGGTTGCACCGGAATATAGGTCGCACCTACGTCACCACCGACGTAACGCGTCATCCACTGCTGACGCGCCGCGTGACCACTGAGTCAACCCGGCAATATGGACCGAGTGTTTAGCTCTGCTGCTAATGTCTGCCAGAAGCTAACAGAAGCTAACATGAGACGAGTCCGCCTCTCAGAACACCGAATAAAAAATCGAATTTTAAGTCAAATGTTTTCTATAGACCATCGTTACGTACATTAATGTCTTATAATTTAAACTCTGTAAGCAGAAAAAATATACACCGAGTGGTTTAGAAGTTATTTATAAGCAAAGAGAAGTAAACTGAAATAAAAAATAAAAAACACGAGAAGTCCGCCTCTCAGAACACCGAATAAAAAATCGAATTTTAAGTCAAATGTTTTCTATAGACCATCGTTACGTACATTAATGTCTCATAATTTAAACTCTGTAAGCAGAAAAAATATACACAGAGTGGTTTTGAAGCTAGTTATAACGTAAATAGAAGAACACCAATAAAAAACTAATACTAACACGGGAAGTCCGCCTCTCAGAACACTGAATAAAAAAATCGAAATTTAAGTCAAATGTTTTCTTTAGACCATCGTTACGTACATTAATGTCTTATAATTTAAACTCTGTAAGCAGAAAAAATATACACCGAGTGGTTTTGAAGCTATTTCTAACATACCGGTAAACAGAACAACAGCCACAAGCTAACAAAAAGCTATGCTAAAAGATCGTTTTTTTTAATCTCAAACATCTAATAAAGCTACTCACTTGTAAACGTCCACACTGTGATTCCATTCTGTAAGTTTCAGAAAAATCCGCTGAGTGGTTCTTGACTTATCTTGCAAAAAAAACAGCTAAGAAACACAGAGCCAACAGCTATATCCAGGTCAGCACGCCCACAGAGTGTCCGAGCACAGGAGCTTTTTTTGGGACAGCTGGAAACGGTCTTCTTCTTCTTCTTGGGTCGGTGTACTCATAGACATTATATATAGGTAGACTGAGCATAGCCCGCTCCGGCGCAGGATTTTGGGCGGACATCTTGGAGTTGTCACTCTCGTACTTTGCTGCACAAAAACAACAGAGATTCCTCAGCACTGCTCGGCGTATTCGTGTTTAAAGCTGCACTATGTAACTTTGTAATGCAGTCTGTAACTTTTCTAACAATATATTTTTAACATATTTCTTCACTCTGTCACTATCTACTGACAGACTGATGTTAGACAAAGTAATCTCTGAAAAAAACTATAGTCCCCTTGCTTCTCTATCAGCATTTATAAAAACACTAAAAACACAGAGTGACCCGTCCTTAACCAGCCAATAAAAACAGAGTTTGTAACCAGCCAATAAAAACAGAGCTTGAATTTGAATCAGCCAATAAAAACAGAGCTTGAATTTGAATTTCAGCAGAGCCTCCCCCTCAGAGCCATATATGGCTCTGAGGGGGAGGGATCAGAATGCTTTGCCTGTTGAAATTTTTTCTAAGTTCTGCACTCTACAGAAAGTTACACATAGCACCTTTAAATCGAAGAACTGTTGATGTCAGGGACCGGGGGATAACTTTTCACAAGTAAGATGAACATATTATTGTTAGTATTTAGTGAATGTAATATTACAGTACTGTATTTATGCCCACCAGCAAAATGACAACAAATGTTAGCTACCGGTGTTCAGCCGGCAATGACTGTTAGCTGAGATTTGATGACAGGAATATGTTTCAAACAGACCTACTCACAATTTCAGTAGCTTTGGTTAATTACCATTATCAACAAATATTAATCAAATTTGGAGTTTTATGTTCTTTGAAATAAGATCAAAAATAGTGAGTGTAACATTTTTCTGAATGCTCAGCTTAAGAAGGCAACAAGGCTCCTTAGTTTCAACTGTTGCCTTTTTATTTTTGCTTTGTTAAAACAGTTATGTGCAGATCAGCCAGTACAAAATAACTTCAATGAACTCACTAAATCACAGTATATGAATAAAATAACATGGACCTCATTCAGACAATGTTTTTGTGTACACACTCCCAGATATCACATTTTTGTTTTAAAGGTTTCCAAAAGATAAAGAGAAGAGGAAGAGGTGGGAAATAGCTTTGAGGAGGGATGGATTCACTGCAAGTGATTCATCTGTACTATGCAGTGAGTCAATTTTTATGATCTACAGTTTTGTTTCTGTTGGAATCGTCTTTTGTTTAGTGTGTTGCAGGTCCATAATGCTTATAAGTGGTAAGTACATTATTTCAAAGTATTAACTATAGGTAAGTGTGAGAAAGGTATGTATTGCATGTGTTCTGGTTCAAGTTCATATTGGTGGTTTCTGAAAATACTGTTTAGTGCTTTGAAGCCACATCACTATGCTTTTCTGTGGTGCTTTTTTGAGATGTCTTGTTTAGCCATGTTCAGAGCAATAAAACCTTTTTCTTTTGCAGGTACCTCTCTGTCATTGGTTTTGTCATCAACATTGACACGTTAATGCTGATGATTCCTGAACTGCTCCAAGTGCAGCGGTATGTCCTCACATACAGGTTCAGCCAAGATCACTTGGAGCTCCTATTTAATTCCATCAGAGCGTCAGGTAGTGTTGATGTCCTTTCAATTACAATAACTTCATAAAATATACTTCATGAATGTGCTCGTATGTTATGTCGTATGATTAACACATGTATTGTGTCCCTGTTTTCCATTCAAGGTGGCTGGAATAACAACCCATCAGCAAGCCAGTTCCAGGCCATCTTCCTGATGGTTCGGTGTGGGGTTACACCCAGTGAGACTGGCAATGTGGCAGCACAAGACAACACCGTGTCCCTGTCTGCTGTTGAAATGTCCTCTCCTGAGTCCAAGGAAGAGCATCCCTGTCCTTTTGCCAGCATTTCAGCTGTTCTGGATGATATATATATATATA
>JBBPBX010014200.1:0-31742 GCA_038048925.1 Garcialebias charrua
GGGTGGATGAAGGGAGGACAGATGTGATTCAGCAGAATCTTTGATGTGACAACTCATTTAAAGCAGTTGGACTCGTGCACACAAACACACACACACACACACACACACAAGCGCACCAGCACAGGTTTCTGCAGCGCTGAGAGTCCACCTGAGGACCAGAACTGGTGCAGGACTTACGCTGCTGTTCTGTCCGGACCAGTGGACCATGGCCTGGTTGTGGGACGAGTCTCCGGTCAGGGCGAACGTGGAGCTGTTGACTTTGGGCTCCTCGAGCCTCGAACCCGCGGCTCTGCGCTCCTCTCCGCTCCAGGAGCGCGCGGCCCTGCGCGCCTCCGCCGGGTCCGGACCCTGGACTTCATCCCTGGGGCTGCTCCTCCTGGCGCGCGGTGCTGTCAGAGCATCCCTCCCTTTGTCTCGAGAAACTTTTATTTTGTCCAACTGGTCCTGATGTTGCGCAGCTGGCGCGCGCATGTCTGTGCTCCGTCTCATCCTGACTGGTTCCGGCCGACCCGGAGCGCGTTCAGCGGACTGAGGCGCGCGGAGCCGCGGAGTCTCCGCACTCCCTGTCCGGTCCCTGTCCCCAGAAACTTGTCCCTGCAGCCCCGTTCCGGGCCCGCTCGTCCCAAAGTCTAAGCGTAATTCCTGCGCGCGCCACTCGTTTCCAGGCTGGCATGACCTGCAAGTTACCTCAGCCTCGGCGGGGGGGAACAAACAGGACAGGATGAGGACAAAAGCCCAAAGCGAACCGAGCCGCCTCGGGCAGAACCTGAGCTCCGTCTCCATCGCGGCTGGGGATCCGGATCGTGGAGGTCCTTCCCGGGAGCGCGGGCGGGAGCTGCTGCGAGGAGGAGAGGAAAAGTGCGTCTGAGCCGCAGAGGTCCAAGTTGGAGGGGTTTGATGAGCTGAAGCCCCGCGTGCGCACGAGGGGAGGAGCTGAGCACTCCGAACAATGTTCAGCCTGTCCTCTTGTCCCACCATGTCCACATGTCCAGCTGCAGCCAAAGACAATTTCCGGTTGATGTTTGCATCATCTCTGCAGCAGGAATCAAATGTTTCTGCAGCAGCTGCCAGCTGCGCCTGCAGGGATGCTTATCACAGCGCGGGGTTCAACGTCACACCTGTTTTTGACCTGCTGTCAAATGATGTCACGTGATGCTGTGAGGTCTGACGTTAGTGCTCAGATCATGTGTTGAGGATCACTCTCAGATACAAAGCCTACTACCATATCTATCAGATTCTAGCTCCGTTTCTGTCAAACTGACAAAGTCGGTTTTGTGAGGTCATGAGTAGCCTACACCTATGTAAACCTGTCTTGTGGTTCATGAGATATTTTGCTAACAGCATAATACCATACCATACCATACCATACCATTTTATTTATAAAGCACTTTAAACAGGAACAAGTCCACACCAAAGTGCTGGACAAACAAACACGCAACAGGCAACACAGACAATGAAGTACAACACGAAAAACATAAAAACATTGCAGATCATAAATCAAACGATCCAATACAAATCAGCTGGCATTGAAAGCGATGGAGTAGTAGTGAGTTTTTAACCGGGATTTGAAAACCGAGAGGGAGGGGGCCTGTTTGATGAGCAGCGGTAACTCGTTCCAGAGTCTTGGGCCTGCTACAGAGAACGCCCTGTCACCCCTGCGCTTAAGGCGAGTTTCTGGAACTATTAAGAGTACCTGATCCTCTGACCTCAAAGCACGTGGAGGGACATATGGGTGTATCAGATCCGAGAGATAGGCGGGGGCGAGACTGTTCAGCGATTTGTAGACATACATGAGAATTTTGAATTGGATTCGAAGATGAACCGGTAGCCAGTGAAGGGAGGCCAAGACTGGTGTAATGTGCTCTCTTTTGCGTGTGCTGGTTAAAAATCGGGCAGCTGCGTTCTGAACCAGTTGTAATCGTGCAATGGTGGCTTGACTGACGCCAAACAGAAGTGAATTGCAGTAATCAAGCCTAGATGTAATGAATGCGTGAATCACTGTCTCCAGGTGCTTTTTGGATAATATGGGCTTCAGCTTAGACAGACGCCTCAGCTGGAAAAAACAGGATTTGACAATCATGTTTACATGACTGTTGAGTTTCATGGAAGGATCCATTATCACTCCCAGATTTTTGACTTTTTGTTTTTCGGACAGGGGTAGAGCAGACAGGTCAATGCAGTGGTTTGAGGTTGTGTCATTGGGAAGGAACAATAATGACTTTTGCAGCGGGCGATATAGTGGACAATGTTTTCCTCCAATACATAGTTCCCAGACACGCCCCCAGTATTGCGCAAACCGGTTTTCGCACCACATCTGAAGGCAGAAAGGCAATATGGCGAACGAGCAGAGCAAATTATACGGACAAAAACACGAGCTACCACAGCTTCACCAAGGAACAATAGCAAAATGGCAGTGGTCGGAGTTAAATGAGTTTGAGAAAGAAATCATGGCAGACGAATCAGACAACTTGTCACAAAGTAGTTACTCCGATATCATTAATTATTTAATTATTACAAGGAGCGAGCGCACACCGGCTTCACAGCGCAGAGCTTCACAGCTTTAAATCCAAAAAAGATGTGTAAACTGTCTCAATCAGATCTAACCAGCTAAAAAAAGGTTTAACTAAAATAACACACAGCCAACAAACAGTCCAAGCTGAACACAGACCAGAACCAGCACTTTTGAGTCTTACCGTGTTGGAAGTTAGCATGTTGTTAGCATCTGGAGCGAGGCTCGCGGGAGCTCAGGTCGGACGGCGTGGATCCGTCGCGGCCGCGGGGGCACGTCCCATGGGACCGACGCGTCGCCCGCACGACTTGGCTCCCGTCCTCCTTCTCCAACTGGGACGGTCTCCCCGCCGGTCCCGGTGGACCGTGAGGAGGCCATTGTCGCGTTAGCGAGATGCTAAGCTAACAGCATGCAAGACGGTTTGCTAAATAATGAAAAAAAAAAAAAACAGCTCTAACACACAGACAGTTGTACTCTAACATTGTTCTGACATAGTTTCACAAAATGATTTATGTAGAATATTTTGTTTACCGGCCAAAAGGACGACGTCTTCTGAGCAGATCCTTCAGAGCAGGCTCAGAGAGAGGAGCTGCTGTGAGCTTCTCCGATGAGATAAATCCTTCACGTTTACTTTTTTTTTTGATTAAGGGAAACCTGCGCGTTGCCCAAACGTCTACCCGACTGGAACACCCACTGACCCAACACGAAGTAACCATTGCAATTAATTAGAAATTAACACACAAAAAACCCGTGAAAAATGAATATCCATTAGACCGCGCTGTCCCCGGTTCTGACTTTCAAAATGAGGGTCCACCCGGAAGTAAGACGGATGTGACGTCACATGGGAACTATGTATACACATATGTGAAAGTGCCAGCCCGCGGGCCAAATCCGGCCCACAAATTAATTACTATGGCCCCCTGGATGATATTTAATTACTATTAGAACTGGCCCACAGGCCACAGCCGCCCACTGGTGTTTTGCACACACCAACACTACATTCCCCACAATGCAACGGTACTAGGGGTGGGGTCGATCCGATCCAGAGTCGTGTCTCATGAATCCAGAGTAATAAGACCCGCCTCACGTCACATTCAAGAAATCCATTCCATAGTTGCAGCCAGCTACAGCGTGCGGACTGAGTGAGTAGCACTTTGGCTAACAGCTAGCCAACTTTTCATCGTAACATGTCGGCTGTGTGGAAGTATTTTACACTAAACACTGCAAAACAGCAACGTGCAATGTCTGCAGAGCCATAGCGCCACATTAAACTGTGGTCAAGTTAGTTTTACGTTGGACATTCGAGCTCTGGGGCTTCAGCGGGACACCACTCTCACTGAACCAAAACAGGGAGACCGACCGCGACCAGCTGCGTCCAGTCCGACCCGCTGTCTGACCGTCTCGTAGGAGGGACAGGCTGAGAGCGGCTGACCGAAATCAGAGTGCCCGCCCCGGATTGAACAAGAAGAACACACCGCTGAAGCCACGGAGCTCAAATGTTCACAGAGAAGTTTCTAATCTTCATCATAATTAATGACCAACAGCTATCAGTTGTAGAAAATGAAGGATTTCACAGCTTGATACTTGCAGCCAACAGTAAACAATCATAAAAAAGCACATTAATTAAAAATCATAAGAAAACCGTATTAAAAAAAAGAAACATAAACAGCTACATTATAAGACAATGTAAAATAATAGCAGGAGCATGTCTGTGTTGGTTTATGCCAAGAACTTCGCAGATGTAAAGCTATTTAATATTTTATTTAATTCATTTATTCATTCCTTTAAAAGAGACGAAAAAAACAAATTCATCAAAAAGAAAACACTGAATGAAAAGAGTGCAGAAAGAAGAAAATAAAATCTTATATCACCCCTATAATAAACATTGAACCAGTCCAGCCCTTGGCTTGTAGCAAATTTTGGGTTTTTATGGCCCTCTGTGTATTTGACTTTGACACCCCTGCTCTAATATATTTTCCTCTACTATATCCATGTTTGTTAGAAGTTCATCTCAGAGGTAGCAGCTCTGCATGTCTAATCACTGCACGTTACTGCTGATAATGTGTGTGTGTGTGTGTGTGGGGGGGGGGGGGTGTTCCTTTGGCAGCTTCCTTCAGCAGAACTTGGTGCCATGAGGGAGAGAAATGTGCAGATTGGGCCTGAAGTGGTGATTAATTTCACCTAAAAATCTCTGTAGGCTGCAACAAAGAAAGAACAGGCTCCAAAATGTGTCCTGAGTTGCCCTAAAGGACCCCCCCCCCACCCCCCACCCCATTTTCCCTGTTGTGTTGCGTGATGAACATGAGTCCTTCTGTTTTTGACAGTTATGTTCATAACGACCCATCTGTGATGAGAACAACTACGCTCCGCTCTTAAAACCCAAGTTAATACTCCAGATTTCACCTTTAACCTTCACGGGAACCATAAGATAAATACTTTATTAATCCAGGGGGAAATTTGAGGCACATTATGTTCTAATTACCGTATTATGTTCTAATTACCGTATTCAAAAAAAAAAAAAAAACACAAAAAACCCACAAGAAATAATCAAAAAGGAAGCAGAATACACATTTTTGGAAAAAAGTCAATACAGTATGCACATGCACAAAGTGCACATCCATGATGAACCTATACTGTATAGCAGAGTCAGTTTCTTTATTTGTCATGTGGAACATGAGATGGAACGAAATTGTCTGCACAGGGTCCCACTTACATCCAACAATAAAATGTAAAAGAAGAAAGCAGTTTGTACAGATGGATGATATGAGATCAAATTTGTGCAGAACTTCATGTGGAGTACCACAAGGTTCAGTACTTGGACCAAAATTGTTTATTTTATATGTAAATTATTTAACTGAAGTATCTGACATTCTCAAAAGTGTTCTATTTGCTGATGATACAACTTTTTTTTGTTTAGGTAAAGATATGGAACAAATGTTTGAGTTGATAAACAAGGAAATTGTTAAAATACAGGATTGGTTTGAATTAAATAAGTTATCATTGAATGTTGATAAAACTAATTTCATGATATTTAGTAAAAAAAAGATACCTATGGATTTTTCTTTCAAAATTGATGGCGTTAAGATAAGTAGAGTGAATGAAGTAAAGTTTCTGGGTGTAATTATTGATGATAGACTGTCATGGAAACAGCATATCAATCATGTAAAAAGTAAAATATCTAAGTCCAATGCAGTATTGTATAGAGTAAGGGACTTTTTGAACAATGATGCTTTATATTTACTTTATAATACACTTGTAGTCCCGCATTTAACCTATTGTGTCAATGTTTGGGGTACAGCGTGTAAAACCATAACAAAGCCTGTTTTTATTTTGCAAAAAAGAGCTGTAAGAATTATAACGAGAAAGAGTTATTTTCACCCTTCTAACGTTCTGTTTTGTCAATTGAAATTACTTAAGTTTTATGATTTGGTGGATTATAATATTTTTCAACTTATGTTTAAAGCTCAGAATCACTTGCTACCATCAAACATTCAAGCATATTTTGTAAAAAGGAAGAGTAGTTATAATTTGAAGGGAATAGATATTTTTGTCAAACCTAAGTATAGGACCAGTTTAAAGGGTCGGTCTACTACAATTCTGGGAATTGGTCTGTGGAATGGTTTGGAGGATGATGTAAAGCTAGTAAAGTCAATGTTAATATACAAGAAAAAGATCAAAACTATTTTGTTGGAAAGATATATATAATTGATTTATGTTTACTATGTCTACTATGCTAACATGAAATTTTGATGAGCTAAGCACTTGCTGTATTATATGAATGATTATTGTTTGAATTGATAGTTAGAATTGATTTTGTTTAAGAGGGAGCAGATATGATAAGCATTTTTTTCTTCTTCTGCTTCCTTTCATTTTATGTTTTTTTTTTAATGTGTTTGCGTTTTTTAAATGGAAATTAAATGAATAAATAAACGAAATGGAAAAAAAAAACGAAGCAAAAAAAAAGATATGAACCTAACATGTCGCTGTGTGGAAGTATTTTTACACTAAACACTGCAAGACAGCAACGTGCAACCCCCTTGACCCATTGACTTTTGTCAGCACTATAAAAATGCCTTTAGTGTCAGTCCTGAAACTTAATGACTTTTACTAACATGACCCCCAAATACTTACAAATAATTTAAAATGTTAGAGTAAAAATATGCTAAGTACTGTAGTACAAAGACAATACGCCGAACAGCAGCATGAACATGAAACTGTGTGAGCAGATGAGTTCGCAAAAGTACAGCAACATGAAATTGATTAACAATAAAAAATAACGATGTTAGGTTCTGCTGGCACGAAGGAAGTGTAGAACCCAAATGCAGGAGGAGGATGGATGAACACTCAGGGAAAATTTTAAAGTGTTTATTTACAATAAAAAAATAAAACAAAACAAAGGCTGGCAGGGCAGCAAGAACTATAAAACTAAACTAAACTGGATTAAACTAAACTAAACTAAACTGAAGAGGTACTTACTGAACACTCAGGGGAAACACGGAGGGAGAGCAGAACATGACACCATGGGAGGACAAACCCGAGACAATGACAAGACTGAGAGGAGCTGAATTTATACACAGACACACTGATTACACATGCCATCCACCTGTGATGATTACAACTAGACACAGGTGAGACAGGGGCAGAAACACAGAGCTGAACTAAACACGAGCAGACAGAACACAATAACCTGAATTAAAACATGAAGAAACACAAAAGACTGAAACAAAACAGAAAGCTGAATTAAGCACAAACAGACAGAACACAAGAAGCTGAATTAAACATAAACATGAAGACTAGATCAAGCACAAAAGACTGAACAAAACAAAAAGCTGAATTAAGCACAAACAGACAGACCATGACATAACCTCCCCCTCAAGGGACGGCACCCGACGTCCCCTAAGACCCCAAAACACACAACACAGAACGGGGTGGGAGGACGGGGGAAAACACAAGGACGGAGGGCAAGAATAACCTAAACAAAAACCGACAGGACTAGACCTGGGAACTAAACACAAAGACCAAACACACACAAAAAAAAATCAGAAGGTCATCACCAGGAGCCAGGTCAGGCGGACGACCGGGAGGCCGTCCATCACCAGGAGCCAGGTCAGGCGGACGACCGGGAGGCCGTCCATCACCAGGAGCCAGGTCAGGCGGACGACCGGGAGGCCGTCCATCACCAGGAGCCAGGTCAGGCGGACGACCGGGAGGCCGTCCATCACCAGGAGCCAGGTCAGGCGGACGACCGGGAGGCCGTCCATCACCAGGAGCATCGGCCGCCGGAGCAGAGGAGTCGGCCGCCGGAGCAGAGGAGTCGGCCGCCGGAGCAGAGGAGTCGGCCGCCGGAGCAGAGGAGTCGGCCGCCGGAGCCGAGGAGTCGGCCGCCGGAGCCGAGGAGTCGGCCGCAGGCGTCGAGGAGTCGGCCGCAGGCGTCGAGGAGTCGGCCGCAGGCGTCGAGGAGTCGGCCGCAGGCGTCGAGGAGTCGGCCGCAGGCGTCGAGGAGTCGGTCACTGCCGCAGGCGTCGAGGAGTCGGTCACTGCCGCAGGCGTCGAGGAGTCGGTCACTGCCGCAGGCGTCGAGGAGTCGGTCACTGCCGCAGGCGTCGAGGAGTCGGTCACTGCCGCAGGCGTCGAGGAGTCGGTCACTGCCGCAGGCGTCGAGGAGTCGGTCACTGCCGCAGGCGTCGAGGAGTCGGTCACTGCCGCAGGCGTCGAGGAGTCGGTCACTGCCGCAGGCGTCGAGGAGTCGGTCACTGCCGCAGGCGTCGAGGAGTCGTGCGTCGAGGAGTCGTGCGTCGAGGAGTCGTGCGTCGAGGAGTCGTGCGTCGAGGAGTCGTGCGTCGAGGAGTCGTGCGTCGAGGAGTCGTGCGTCGAGGAGTCGTGCGTCGAGGAGTCGTGCGTCGAGGAGTCGTGCGTCGAGGAGTCGTGCGTCGAGGAGTCGTCAGGCGAGGAGTCGTGCGTCGAGGAGTCGTCAGGCGAGGAGTCGTCAGGCGAAGTTGAGACGTCGATGGCATCGGGACCCTTCGTCGAAGTAGAGATGTCGGCGGTGCCGGGACCCTCTGTCGATGCAGAAGCGTCAGCAACGCCGGGACCCTCCGTCGAAGTAGAGATGTCGGCGGTGCCGGGACCCTCTGTCGATGCAGAAGCGTCGGCAACGCCGGGACCCTCCGTCGAAGTAGAGGCGTCGGCAACGCCGGGTCCCTCCGTCGAAGTAGAGGCATCGGCAGCGCCGGGACCCTCCGTCGAAGTAGAGGCATCGGCAGCGCCGGGAACCTCCATTGAAGTAGAGGCATCGGCAGCACTGGGACCCTCTGTCGAAGTAGAGGCATCGGCGGCGCTGGGACCCTCAGGAGACGTAGAGGCATCGGCGGCGCTGGGACCCTCAGGAGACGTAGAGGCATCGGCGGCACTGGGACCCTCAGGAGACGTAGAGGCGTCTGTGGCACTGGGACCCTCCATCGATGTAGAGGTGTCGACGATGCTAGGACCCTCTGGGGCTGTAGGGGCGGTATCTTCGGCGGTAGAACCAGGAGCCGAAGAACAAGGAGCTGAGACTGTAGCTGCTTGGGGACCAGGAGCCGAGGATGAAGGCAGATACTGTGCCACAATGGCTGCCTTCCAACTTTCCATCTCCTCCACTGAGCGAGTGCTGTACCGGACCTCCGGTAAGCGAGGGCAGTCAGGCGAAGAGTGAAGTGGGGATGGGCAACGTGGTGCAGTAGCGAGAAGAGGTGGAGATGGATGGTGCTGGTAGTCTGTGGTTCCGACCTTACTTTGCCGCTTTTTCCTGCTGCGTCGGCGGCGTGAGCTGAGGACAGGAGCACACCAGAGATCGTCCTCCAGCTCATCGTCATCTTCAGACCACTGCAGGTGTGGCAAGCAATAAGTCGGTGGGGTGGAAGAAGAAGCTGGCTTAATAGCCAGGCGGCTCCCCCGGAGCTGAAACCTTTGTTCCTCCTCCTCGACCAGAAGAGGAGATGGTAGGACTTCTACCTCTGGTCTACGGCCACCTCGTCTCTGGATGGGTTCGGTCCGGAACCCCCCACACCGGATGACAGGCTTCACTTCCACTCGCTCTCGTCTCTCCTTCTCTCGCAGGGCAGTCTTGTCAGCCTCACGGGCAAGAAACTCAAACAGGGTAATCATCTCACCCTTGGGTCTGGTTTGAGGTCCAGCCATTCTCCTGCTGGGTTCAGTAGATGGTCTCGGGTTTCTGTTAGGTTCTGCTGGCACGAAGGAAGTGTAGAACCCAAATGCAGGAGAAGGATGGATGAACACTCAGGGAAAATTTTAAAGTGTTTATTTACAATAAAAAAATAAAACAAAACAAAGGCTGGCAGGGCAGCAAGAACTATAAAACTAAACTAAACTGGATTAAACTAAACTAAACTAAACTAAACTGAAGAGGTACTTACTGAACACTCAGGGGAAACACGGAGGGAGAGCAGAACATGACACCATGGGAGGACAAACCCGAGACAATGACAAGACTGAGAGGAGCTGAATTTATACACAGACACACTGATTACACATGCCATCCACCTGTGATGATTACAACTAGACACAGGTGAGACAGGGGCAGAAACACAGAGCTGAACTAAACACGAGCAGACAGAACACAATAACCTGAATTAAAACATGAAGAAACACAAAAGACTGAAACAAAACAGAAAGCTGAATTAAGCACAAACAGACAGAACACAAGAAGCTGAATTAAACATAAACATGAAGACTAGATCAAGCACAAAAGACTGAACAAAACAAAAAGCTGAATTAAGCACAAACAGACAGACCATGACAAACGATTTATCGGCAATTAAAAAAATCTACAATAAATAAATGTATATATGTATACACACATCTAAGCATACATACATGTAAACACATACATGTACATAAGAAGGATCGAGTTCAGGCTTAGTCATGATTCTGAATCTAAAAACAAACATGTTCTATTATTAGACTAGGGGAGGAAAGTTTTATTTTTTTCTCCTTTCTTATATTTTCTCTTTGATTCAAACAATCAGAACTCCAGGTCTTTGGGTTTGTCCTGGTTCCTCCAGCTCATGATTGAGAACATCAACTTGGTCTTCATTACTATTTTGGGTATTTCCATTTGAGAACCAACTCCCTTCAGTACCTAACCCTTAATGGTCAGGTTGGACCGACTCATTGACATTTGTCAGCACTATAAAAATGCTTTTAGTGTCAGTCCTGAAACTTAATGACTTTTACTAACATGACCCCCAAATACTTACAAATAATTTTAAATTGCAAGTTTCAAAGTCAGTTTGCAAAGTCAGAGACCTATTGAATGATAAGGCTCTGTATTTGTTGTATAACACAATCATTGTTCCACACTTAATCTATTGTATTGATGTTTGGGGGAATGCGTGTAAAACAATCACAAAGCCTATTTTTGTATTACAGAAAAGAGCTGTAAGAATTATCACTAGAAAGCATTACCGTCATCCATCAAGTACATTATTTTATCAACTAAAATTACTGAAGTTCCATGATTTGGTAGACTATAATATTTTATCAGTTATGTATAGAGCTCAAAATAATGCATTACCTTTAAATATCCAAATGCACTTTGTTAAAAGACAAAGTTGTTATAATCTTAAGGGAACAGAGTTGTTTGTAAAACCACAATTCAGAACCAGTTTGAAGGGACGTTCTACCTCAATTCAGGGAATTAGATTATGGAATGGCTTGGAGAATGTAGTTAAAAATGCCAAGTCAATGTTTACATTTAAAAAAATGATCAAAACAAATATGTTAAAAAAATATATGTGAAATAACGTAATGTGTATTGCATTAGTTAGAAAATTAGAAAGTGTTAGTCATTTTGTACTGTATTAGTATTAGTTAGAAAACTAGAAAGAGTTAGTCATTTTGTACTGTATTAGTATTAGTTAGAAAATTAGAAAGAGTTAGTCATTTTGTACTGTTGGTTGAAGAATATTATTGTTTAACCTGATTGTTGGAAAAAGTTGGTTGAAGATTATTATTGTTTACATGGTTTGACTACTGTTGTTTAATCTGATTGTTGGAGATAAGGGGCAGATATAATAAGATTTATTCTTCTTTCTGCCACCTTTCATTTTTTTACATTTTGTACACTATCATTATGAGATTGCCTTGTATTGTTTCTTTTGTAAAAAAAATGAACAAATTTAATAAACAAAAAAAAAAAGTTTCTAGAGATAGGCCTACTACCAGTTTTTGTATTCAGAGGCTGGTAATAAATGCAACCCATTTATTAAAATGTCTTAGCTCCAGCTGTGTGCAACAAGTTAACATGTTGCCAGAGCAGATCAGGTCTGTGTAGAGCCAGCTTGTTGCTACATTCAGCTTTTAGCTAATCTTTGGCTACCCTAGGAGTTTAGCTAAAAATCTGCTCTTTTACACAACTTTTTGCTACAATTAGCCTTTATGTTGTGTTTTAAACAGCCTTTTGCTACCTTAGCTGTTAGCTAACATTTAGCTAATTTTAGCTGGGCTTTTGATACTTTTAACTTTATTAGCTAATCTTTTTTAACTTAGCGTTTGGCTTCTTTGAGCATTCACCCAGTGCTTTGCCACTTGGAACTTTTACAGGTAGTTAGAGTTTTTTTTTTAGGTTTTAGCTATAGATTTGCCTCTTTAACCTTTTTAGGTAGCCTATTGAAACAACCTTCTTAGCTATTATTTTGTTGCTTTTAGATAACACTTGGCTTACTTTAGTATTTAGCTAGCATTTTGCTACTTTTAGCTAGTCTTTTGGTACTTTTTATTTTAGCTACTTTAGCTTTTAACCAGCTATTTACTAAATATTTTACAAAATTGTATAAATTGTGTGTGCAGCTGAATACAGGTGGGGTTTTTTTAAGGTTGGGAGAAGCTTGAACACAGAGATACAAACTTTAGCTGCTTTTAGTTCCATGTAGCCTAACGAGTAAACTGGACTCTGTCAACTACTCAGTTCAATATAAAATCTTTTTTAATGTATTCTGCTGATAAACTGTTAAAAGTCAGTATTTGGAGAAAATCTGCAGCTTGAACTTCATGTTTTTATTTTTATTTACCATAAAATATTGGGGAAGATAACGTGTTCTGATGCTTTTTTCAAAACTAATCATCACGTTTTTCCCCTTAATATATACTGTATTGTATATTCAAATTTTACCATTTAATAAATAATTTTAAATAATTATTCTGCACAAAGGTTGTTTTATTTCCTGGATTTATACTCTACTATACAAATCCAAATGGAGTCATGGTGCTGTGAGAACTTCATCGTTCTTTTACTTCTTCACAGTAAAACAAAATAAGGATCGGGCCGTTCAGTCTGAAGAAGGCTCTGGGAATAAAGTGAGTTTCACAAGCCGATAAAAGAGCTGCAGATTTATCCTGATCGACTGCAGGATTTGATTGGTCCAGGTCGATGCTCTGTTAGTAATACTAAAGCCGGACATGAAAGGAGGAGAACTGATTCCCTCAGTCTGACTGAACAGGACGCTGGGGGAGAAATCTCATCCACTCATCAGACGTGTCTGAAATACCATTTTCCTCTTTGTGTGATCTAATGTACCTGCTCCCTGAGGACTGATTTACCTCCATCAGCTGCCATTTCACCTGTCATCAAATCTGGCTTCAACCTGATGATAAAAAATAAGCTGAGAAGCATTTGACTGATTACAAAGAGACAACCCAGCCTGTTCTGGTACCTTAATGATGGACCAAACTGCAAAACTGAAAAACTTTGTATTAACCCAACAAAGCAAAGCACACGAAGAGATTAACATGACATGTTTTATCATCAATATAATAAATCTGAATGCATGTGAGGGCCAAAAAATAACAGGTCTTTTCTTTTTATTGGTGATTAACTGAAAATGTGCATTTTGAAACCCAGAATAGTCAAAATGCTACGTATCAAAATGCATTCATTCAGCCATTTATACAGGTTAGTCCCATTGAGCCTCGAGGACTCATTTGCAAAACACTAGCTAAAAGAAGCCCAACAATAGCAAAATGCTAGGTCAACTCTATGCTAAATCATGTGAAAATGCTAGCTAGAAACAAAAACATATCTTGCAAATATCAGAAATCAAATATCCAAATGCTGAGTCAGAATTCACACAAAAATCAGGCAAGTTGTTTTTTTGTTTGTTTGTTTAGTTAAGTTTTGTTTGGCCTCTTCTTTTTGCAGGGGTTGCCACAGTGAGCAAACTCGCATGAAAGATTTGGCAAATGTTTTTCTCTGCATGTCCTTCCTAACCCAAACTTCGCTCCAATTTGCAGCCTCAGGAGCTTGGTCCTCAGTGGTTGTGCTTTTATTTTAAAAATATAATATTAGAACTTCTGTTTTACCTTTTGTTGTACTTAAAGAACAGGAGCAATGAGCTAAAAGTATAGAATGTAAGATTCTGGCATAATACCCAGGTAGTAAATGACCGAAAAGAGTCAACAACACCAAGAACAGACTAAATATTTAACAGAGTTTATTTACAATGCGTGAATGAACGAACAATGTGATGACTCAGCAGGGAGGGATTAAACCCTGTAGAGCAAAGAGCAGAGTTATTGAGAGTCTTCTAGTTAAGCCTGGTCCTCTGGACATTCAAAAAACAAAACAAAACAAAAAAATTGTAGAAACGTTTCGACTTTCGTCCGAAAGACTTCCTCAGTTTGAGGAGCTGAATTCAGCTCAGTCTGACTAAAGCTCTTCAGACTGAAGAAGTCTTTCGGATGAAAGACAAAACTTTTTCAATTTGTTTTGTTTTGTGAATGTCCAGAGGACCAGGCTTAATTTTTTTAGATTTTTCTACCTGGATTATTGAGCACGCATCAGTATATTGAGAGTCTTATTATCCATAGGCAGGAGATATTGTCCAGTTAGTTTAGTTTTAAACAATGCGGTTGTCATAGGGGCCAAGGTCCGAATGGTTCCAGAGACAAAGAGTAAGGTGGTTCCAGAAAAAAAAAATCATTGATGGCAAGTAGGACTTTAACAGACTACTCGAGTAATCGACACATCGATTACTTGTTCCTCTATGGAGTTTTTTAATTCCAAGTCAATTATTCGTAGTGACGTCATCACGTCACATTTACAGAACAGAAAATGAATCAACTTCCTGTTTGGAGCGCGTTGCGAACCGGTGTCGCACCATATTCTGTGACCACCGTATATTGTGACCGTAGGGGGCGGTGTTGCATGAACTGTTGCAGGTCACATAATGTGGTGTAACACCGGGTCCAATGACCGAACCAGAACCAGCTTCCTCTGATCTTGTTTCACAAATAAAAGGCAAAAAATATTAATCTCTAAACCTATAAAAACCTATTAGCATGTTAATCTATAAAACTAAACCTAATGTGATACGGGGTGGTCAACCGCCCCACTGTTTTTAGTTTTGTTTTTGGGTGCTGCACATTTTTTTTCCACTTTTGCAGCTTAATAATAATAACTAACAGTTTTGGGTTTCCTGTGACTTATTTGCTGTAAGATAAATGGTAGGAGCCTAATATATGCTCCCAATGTTTTGTTGGTCTTTTTTTGTAAATAATAAAATTACTTCTTTTTTTGCTGTTTTAATTAGTTGATTCTTTTTTGCATCTTGAGATCCTATGACATCATCAACTACTCAAGCTCTACTCGAGTATTATTATGTTAATGTCGAGTTTAAAAATTGTGTACTCGTTCAACCCCTAATGGCAAGTGATGGCAAGGAAAGGAAGAGGAGATCACGAGGAGGCTTTAGATGGGAAACCAGGAGATCCAAGGCAAAGGCAGAGCACAGGGGTCAGTACAGTACGCAGAAAAATGCTTTGCTTTTACAAATCACAAAGAGTAGCTATCAGGCCAGGAGCACACGTACGGCAGATAATGCAACAGCATCTGGCTGATGTCGTCTTCTGTTATTTATACTCCTGAAGCTCATTAGTCCCAGTGGATCTCAGGTGTGTTTATGTTGGATCCCTTTGGTGTAGGAAAGCTGAGGAAGGAATAAACTGGAATTCCTACAAAGAAACAACTTATCTGTCGGGAAATTCATTCATTCAATCAACCTTTATTTATACAGATAAATCACATTGAGCCTCAAAGGACTCTTTTACAAGTTAGACCTGTTTCGACAGACAGGATTAGTTTTTTTAGTTTTTTTGCCTCCAAAACCTTTGTCACTTTCACCACTTTTACTAACAGGCTCTTGATCATTGGCCGAAGAAAGATAGCCTGAAACTGAAAAAACAAACAAAAAAACTTACACACAAGCACATAATGATGCCGACATTCCGCCAGGAGGGGGACGCAAAGAATACTCGCGATGACACTGTTGGCAACAGTATAAAAACTTCAATCTTTCTGCAAACTACACCGTCAGTGTGTTCATGTGATGGGCATAATGTGACATTTTACGTTTTTTAAGATGCATCGTCAGAAGAAAACGGCTGTGGTGATTCTGAGCACTTTGTGTCTTACCTGGTTTATGCAGCTCCTGCGTAGCTGGGCGGAGCCAAACTAATCACACCTATTCCTGCTCCTGCTCTGATGGAGGACCACCATACTTTAGCTCCTGTGGGACAGCAACTCAGTGATGGACCGTTGAAGCTCTTAAACCTGCTTCGTTGGTTTTTCCACCCCTGTGAATACTCACCTCCCTCAAGTCTGTCTGGAACGACGAGACCTGGAATTAATCCCACCTGCACACTGAAGCTGCTCTTCTAGTATCCTCCCTGCCACACTCCTCCGATCACTCACCTGTACTCCACTCCTCTGGAACCTCCTCTCTCCAAGCTCTTATTGTTGGAAACTCTTGCTCCATGGATCTCCATACTTACCTGACCACCTCCCTCTCCTTTGAAGATCATTTTCCTGAGTAAATATTTCCATTCCACAATAAACTGTTCTCACCTTTTCCATCAAGTGTTGGGTTCTCTCTGTCATTTTGCTTATTCTGTATTGAAAACTGGTCAATTCTGACAACTACAGATTTGTTTGCAAAAAGCTCTAAGTCAGACTACGATCCATATTCAGATTTTCCTCCCCCTCGGCCAGTTGTTTATGGATACTGCCGATGAAACAACACGTTCATTTAGCCTCCCCTCTTGTTTCGGCGCTCATCATCCTCAGCCACGTCAAAAACCAAAACACTGTAGATGAAAAGTGCTTCCTGTTCACACGGTGCACAACATTAGGCCGACACATTTCTCTGATTTAT
This sequence comes from Garcialebias charrua, assembly GCA_038048925.1. Classification (NCBI taxonomy): domain Eukaryota; kingdom Metazoa; phylum Chordata; class Actinopteri; order Cyprinodontiformes; family Rivulidae; genus Garcialebias; species Garcialebias charrua. The sequence continues at coordinate 16,717 of JBBPBX010014200.1, forward strand.
GTTGCTGTGATGCGCAGAGCCCACACTGATTGTGTGTGTCCTCCCGGTTAGACATTTCACATCGTATCATCTCCTGTACACGTCTGGACTCGCCATCCATTCACACAGAATCAATGACCTGCCAATAGCAGAAATGGATTCTGGAGGATGTTGAAAAAGGCAATATGCAGACTGGAGGCGTCTGATTTGTGTGCATTTATGAATACACAACGAGGAGGGAAGCTGTGGAGATTGGACGAAAAATATTCTTCTGTTAAAAAAAGTAGTAGAATGGCTCAAGGCTTTTCAGTCTTAATAATTAAAAACACTCCCAATCTGTCTCTTTCCACTTACATATTTTAAATATAAACTGTTTGGACAGGGTAAAATTAAATCAGTGTCCATTTTTTGATTGTTTTGTTCGAGAAAAAAAAAACTGTTATTGTTTTGGATCAAGACCAACACCTGGACTGTTATAACCTTTTACTGTCCACACAACGGAGCAAAGAGCAGGATTTTGAAATGTCGACCACCATTGTGGTGCTGGGCTGTATAGAGTAAGAAAGGTCACCATCGAAAAATGGGTTGCTACAGCAAAATCCAAGATGGCGACCATCATTACAAACATGGCACAGAAGTTAGAGAAGGTGGGCCTGAGATTGGAATGTCACCGGTTCAACTCCCCAGACCGACCACATCAAATGTGAGTGTAAAAGACAAAGAACCCACACCTGTCTCCACCCTCATTTGTCCCACTCTGGGCCCTTGAGCAAGGTCAACAACCCCCACCATCTGTGCCCCCGGCACCCTAGATGGCAGCTCTCTACTCCACACAGAGGGCTGTGGTAGCTTCAGGAAGGGCATCCGGCATAAAAACAATTGCCGAGTCGGTGTGAGAGTTAGTTTGCTGTGGCAAACAATTATATGATAATAATTATAGATCAACATATATTACATATTAGGAATTCCTGTAGGACTTACCTTGCTGGTATATGATCTTTTTTTTTTTCAACAGGTTTAGCTGTATTTATTTTTTTCATTCAACCTTTATTTAGTCAGGTAAATCTTTTGAACCTCATGGGCTCATTTACGAAAGCGACCTGCTAAAACTAAAGAACAATGAACAGCAGTGATAGAATTTCATTAAACAATAAACAAACAAACAATAAACAATAGAAAACAAAAAGAGAGAAAAAAACAAAAGATTTTTTTTTTCTTTTTTTTAACAAAGTATCAAAAAACTAGCAAAACATTATAAGGTAGACGTATAAAATCAAAGACAGGAACAAATCTGCATTGGTTTTTGCCAGGATTCCAACAGATTCTGAAAACCATTTAGAGAAGTCAAGGTCGAGAGCTTCAGATCTTTTTGTAAGATATTCCATGAAGCAGGAGCAGAGTAGGAGAAGGCCCTTTTTCCAAGTTCAGTCCTCACTGACGGAACACTGCAGGTAATCATGTCCTGAGAGCGCACACTGTAGCTGCACTCACGCAAAGACATGTAGGAGGAGATGTATGAGGGCAGCAGACCAAGAAGTGATTTAAAGATGAAAATGTACCAGTGGAAGAGTCTGCGTGAGGTTAATGATGTCCAGTTAACCAGTGAATACAGGGTGCAGTGGTGGGTACGATAATCACAACCAGTTATGAATCTTAGTGCACCATGATAGACCACATCCAACATCCGCAGGGTGCTTGTAGGAGCATTCATGTAGAGAATGTCACCGTAATCAATGGAGGGAAGGAAAGTCACAGATACAAGGCGTTTCCTAACATTCAGTGTTAGACATGATCTGTTTCTGAAAAAGAAACCCAGTTTAACTTTCAATTTCTTCACTAGGTTTTCCACGTGGAGTTTAAAAGAGAGATGTGAATCGATCAGGATACCCAGATATTTATAGGAATCAACAAACTCAATAGGGACACCATTTGAAGATAAAATCAGAGGAGGATCTGCTGGAACCGCCTTCCTATTTGAAAAAAACATCCCTTTTGTTTTATCAGCATTTAGGACAAGTTTGAGACGGAACAAATCTGACTGGATGATGTCAAAAGCGGATTGTAGTAACTGGAAAGCCTTAGCTACTGTTTTAGCTCGGCAATAAACAACTGTATCATCAGCATAGAAATGTAAGGATGCATCAGGGATGCAGTGACCTACATTAGCTATGTAGATTGTAAAGAGAGTTGGTCCTAAAACTGAGCCTTGTGGTACACCATTTTTAACTGTTAAATAGCTGGAAGAAGCACCGTTATGTTGAACACATTGCCTCCGATTGGAAAGATAGTTAGAAAACCAACCGATGGTGTGATCAGAGAAACCGATTTCTGAGAGCTTATGACACAGGATGTTATGATCCACAGTGTCAAAAGCTTTAGACAGGTCTAAGAAAAGTGCAGTTATTACATGTTTTTAAGAAAGGCCTTGTGACACCATGACCATGTGCATAAAAGTAGGTGGGGCTTAATGTCCCACGGTCCTAGTGCGCAGATTCTGGTTCCAAAAATACAACATAGCTGCTTTCAAAAAACAGGTCCAGCCAGGGACGGACGGCCAATAGAGGGCGCCAGAGCGCCAACCCACTGGAAGTTCTGGACCAATTTACATTTAATACTTTTTTTTAATTAATAAAAATGAAATATTCACATAAAAATATTTCGAAATATATGCATATATGTTTTTAGTTGTGTAGGATAAATAGTTTATGAGTAATGATGAGTTATATTGTTTGTTTCAAAAAACGTTTTCTGATTGGTGACGTATTTCCTCTTTGGGGCGCTCTTATCTGAGCCATTGACTCTAATTATAACTGGCGCATGCGTACTGATGCCACGACCTTACAAAACAATGGGTTTCTTCTGGGCGCATTTTTCTATGCCCTGAAGAGTCCAACGTGAGCTGTACGTACAGAACAATGCACTTACGGTCCGTTTATTTTTATTTTTTTGTCTGTCTGGGAGTACAGAGCTGTGCAGTGACTCAAGCAGACTTGCTCAGGTATGTTTTAAATAATTGGAAGCCCTTTATCTAATATCTATTTATATTTCTGACTGACACGCCTCTCATATTAGATGGCTCTGTGAAAAAAGCCTTCAGCTGACTGAAAGTGGGAAGTGGTGAGTTTGTTTTTTTCTTTGTTTGTTTGTTAGCATGCTAGCGCTAGCTGCCTGGTTATTGTATTGGACTCTGATGGCTAAATTTATTTAAATTTGCTTATAAAAAATTATCAAATAGTAATAATGTTATATACTAAATAAATGTCACTGGTGGTGTTATACTATTTCTTAACTCTGTATTGATCTGGAGAATGAAAACAAAGCCCCTTGCAAGTAACTAGCTCCTATTAACATTGAATTATTAAGTATTTATACAGATAAAAATGTGCCATGTAAGTACCCTGATGCATGCTCAATAATGCTCATGTTAAATAATGACGTCAGTGTTATGACAGCCTGCAAACTCTCTTGTTCTACAGATAAAAAGCACAAATATAACTGTTATCCCTGTATAGTGGGCTTAATAATAAAATAATCATATGTCTAATACTTATTAGATAAGTCAGTCTTATTTATTGTATCACATTATATTATAACATTCATATGTAATATCAAGTTGTTTTGGTTACTAGGTTGTTGAAATAACATAATCGCAGTAAACTATATAATTTTTCCTCCCCATAAATCTGTCATTTAAAATCTAATCTGGAATCATTCCTCCTTGTTAGACTTCAGTTGACCTGTTTAAGTTGGGCCCAAATTTGTTATTATCTTTTGATTTATTTTTCATTGAAATTTAATTCTTTGTTTATTTTTGGAACTATTAAATTGAATTATTTGGTAGATTTTTGAACAACTTTGTCCTTATTTAAGTCTGGTCCCTCACAATTATATTTATATTATAAACTTGTATTAGTAAAATAATTACAACAGAATATGTTTATGTTTATGTTTTATGTTTATGTTTATTAAATTTGTTCATTTTTTTTACAAAAGAAACAATACAAGACAATCCCATAAATGATAATGTACAAAATATAAAAAAATGAAAGGTAGCAGAAAGAAGAATAAATCTTATTATATCTGCCCCTTTTTTCCAACAATCAGATTAAACAATAATAATCTTCAACCAACAGTACAAAATGACTAACTCTTTCTAATTTTCTAACTAATACAATACACATTACGCTATTTCATATATTTTTTAACACATTCGTTTTGATCATTTTCTTAAATGTAAACATTGACTTGGCATTTTTAACTACATTCTCCAAGCCATTCCATAATCTAATTCCCTGGATTGAGGTAGAACGTCCCTTCAAACTAGTTCTGAATTGTGGTTTTACAAACATCTCTGTCCCCTTAAGATTATAACAACTTTGTCTTTTAACAAAATGCATTTGGATATTTAAAGGTAATGCATTATTTTGAGCTCTATACATAACTGATAAAATATTATAGTCTACCAAATCATGGAACTTCAATAACTTCAGTTGATAAAATAATGTACTTGATGGATGACGGTAATGTTTTCTAGTGATAATTCTTACAGCTCTTTTCTGTAATACAAAAATAGGCTTTGTGATTGTTTTACACGCTTTCCCCCAAACATCAATACAATAGATTAAGTGTGGAACAATGATTGTGTTATACAACAAATACAGAGCTTTATCATTCAATAGGTCTCTGACTTTGTACAGTACTGCAATCGATTTAGCTATTTTTATTCTTACAGAATTTATGTGTTGTTTCCATGTCAGTTTGTCATCAATGATAACACCCAAAAACTTCACCTCACTCACTCTACAAATCTCAACACCCTCAATTTTGAGTGGAACATCAACAGTTTTCTTTTTATTACTGAATATCATGTAATTAGTTTTTTCTAGATTTAATGATAATTTATTTATTTTAAACCAAGTTTGTATCTTGACAAATTCTGTCTTTATCAATTCCAACATTTGTTCTATATCTTCGCCTGAACAGAAAAATGTGGTATCATCAGCAAAAAGTACACATTTAAGGAGTCCTGACACATTTACCAAGTCATTCACATATAAAATAAATAGCTTTGGTCCAAGTACAGAGCCTTGGGGAACTCCACATGTGATATTACAGAGGTCAGATCTTACATCATTTATTTGTACAAATTGTTTCCTATCTTTCAAGTAGCTAGATACCCACTGTAATGCTGGTCCTCTAATACCATATTTGTTCAGTTTTTCAAGGAGAATGGTGTGATCAATAGTATCGAATGCTTTTTTTAAATCAACAAAAATACTGATACAATATTGTTTTTGATCGACAGCAGTAGTTATTTGTTCCATTAATTCCATGAGAGCCATTGATGTAGAGTTTTTTGCTCTAAACCCATACTGACTGTTGCTTAGAATATTTTGTTTATCTATAAATTGATCTAGTCTGTTTACAAATAGTTTTTCAAGAATTTTTGAAAACTGTGGTAACAAGGATATAGGTCTATAATTGTTGAACACACATTTATCACCATTTTTAAAAAGAGGAACTACCTTAGCTACTTTCATATTATCTGGAAATATTCCTGTTGAAAATGATAAATTACATATATATGTAAACGGCTCAATAACATGGCTCATTATGTCCTTTACAAACATCATATCCATGTCCACCCAGTCTTTTGATCTCTTGTCTGTAAGATTTTTTACTACATTCATTATTTCCTCTTTGTTAGTTCCATTTATATTATGAAATTAATATGATAGAAGTTGTCCAAAAATTGAAAAGTGGAAGCAGAACACTCCCATTCTCTTTTCACACTGATGCCTCAAACAAGGTGAAGATGAACCATGTTTTATTAATGATAGTTTTATACAAATGGATACACCTGATATATACAAATAAAAACATGAACAAACTTACTTTACAGTATACAAACATAATTATGCATACTTCTACACATGTTTAAAAAAATTAAACAGTTTATGGCGCCCCCCCCCCATAAAAAAAATGACCAGCCGCCACTGGGTCCAGCTTCAATTTTCAGAAACAAGAGAAGACAAGGGCAGTCTGTAAGGATTTATGTCTATAAAGTTAGACCTGCCTACACACGCTTCCTGTTCATCACATTATGGATTTTTAAGAGTCAAACTTAACTTCTCTGAGGGTCACAAGCCAGCTGCTTCTGGGTCCTCCCAGATCCAGACTAAAATAATTTCTATGAATTTCAGAGCTAAATGTGTTGACTGACTGCTCCCAAACCCACACTCCATTTTTCAAATCGTTTATCTAGTCTGTGTACACGTAAGTTTCTTTAAATAATTTAATAATAAACTGCGCTCACACACTGAAACTAATGTTGGCTCTCATCTGAATACATGTGAGCTCCACAGTTCTTTGTATTCATCCTGTTGCTTCAGTCAGCAGCAGGAACATTCATTAATGCCAGAGCGCCAGTTTCCACCTGCAGCCCAACAGGCTCGGACTACAGAGGCACCGACGGCTCTGACTGATGAGCTGATGCTCGGTTTATCCCCTCTTTTCTCCTCACGTTCCTCATTCAATCAGCCGTGGCTCTGTTCGTCTCATTCTGTAGATTTTTACCCTAAAAAAATGTTTTCTTTAACATGGAGTGCTTTTCTTATATAACTGGTAATTTTCTTTCTTCTGAACAAGCCATCAAACCCGTTAAGCTGCAATCATCACTTACTGTCAGCTGCAGAGCAGTAGAGAATAAACTAAACTACTTTTAACCCAAAGAAGTCAAACTCCGAACTGAACGAGTGTTTAGGAACCATCAATAAAGGAACATGAGGAAAAAAATCCTAAAATTATACAAAAGTGCCAGTTTATTAGTGTTTGGGTTCACATAAATCTCTGATGTGACCATACTAATTATTTTATTAAGAATTAAAACTTGGTTTTCCAATTTGTTGTATGGTTTTACTTCTGGTGTCATTTCTGTTTTCCCAACATCTGGCGATTTCCTTAAATTTAGGTCGAGAAATTGCCTTTTTTAATACAGTTGGATAAACAACATATCATCATCACATGTTGGACCGGAGCATCACACTGTAGATCAGAGGTATCAAACTCGAATACATGGAAGGATGAAATTAAGACTTTTGTCCCAGTGGTGCACTATACATTTCCGTAGTGGGTATACTGTGCTTAGAAACCAAAGTACACCAGTTAGTACAATGTAATCATCAATTTATTTAGATTTTTAAGCATATTGAACATTTCAAAATTTCTCTAACGCTTATATTTCAATACATGTACAACAATCTTTGTACAACAGTTGGCTTTGTATTAAAAATACAGAATTTATTTTTCATGTGTCTGGTACTGTTAAACTTTCATTCAACCTTTATTTATACAGGCTAGCCTCGTTGAGTCACGGGGACTCATTTACAAAACTTGTGTTAACCTTGCCTATAACAAATAAACACAACTTGAACTTGAACTATTAAACATTTTGTACAAATTCAGTTTTGTTGCATCCAGATACACTGAGCACTACTGAGCACTACTGTTTGCTAACACTTAGCATTAGGGATGCATGCTATTATCAGCATGGTATCGGTATCGGCCGATATTAACATTAAAGTTCAACATTGGACATCGGCCATTCCATTAAAATAACTCACCAATATAAAAGGTGCATTTTTTGCCTGCAACAGCAGCACAACGTGATAACGTCATGCGCGCCTACCCGATCTCACGCGGAGAGGAAAATTCAAAATGTCGGCAGTGTGGAAGTTTTATTTTTCGTTGGTGAGAATGTCAGATTGTGAAGATTTTTGGACTACGTTGAGCCTCGCTACATCATCCCCAGTCTGAGATATTTTTCCATTGTAACATCACCTGAGTTACAAGCCATCATTTCCGACGTCATTGAGAAACTAATAGCTGATAGCACGACTTGTTTGGTGAGTTTTACCACAGACCTTTGGACGTTGTGTTAGCCCCTTTAGCACAATTATTCTTACGGCACAATGGATAGACAAAAACGTTGAACTTAAAAAGGCTGTCCTTCATGCACAGGAGTGCAGAGGATCCACACTGCAGCTAGGAACCTGGAACAAGCATCCACAAGAGAGACAGCATTGCAAGTGACTATTGTCCATAAATAACATTTTCATTCAACCTTTATTTAGACTTTTTTTTAAACACTTTTCATTGAACATAAGTCAAAGTGCTATGCATATCATATGGCTGTTACTGAATATAATCAGCTCTTACAGCTGTTACACAATTTTTGAAGCAAATAAGCCTAAATAAGAGGGCTATGTTCTGACAAAGGAATGTATATCAAATATCGGTATTGATATCATTTATCGGCCAAATAAGTTTTAACATATCTGCATATTGGATATCGGCCAAAATCCAATATCGTGCATCCTTTCTTAGCATGATAAAAAAAAACGGCTAGAAGTCATGGGATAAGCTTACTTTCAACCTTTGTTAGATGTTGGACAACCATAAGCTTCTGTGATAAATCCACAACGCCAAATATTATTCCTCGTTATTCAATGAAATATGCAGTATAAAATTGGAAAAGCTAGAAGCCAAGGAGTTTGCTTTTAGCTACTTAGCTTATTCGCACATCAGTGCTGAAACTCCTGAAGACGCTGATTGGCTGGAATGAAAGTTCGTCTGTGATTTCATTGGTTGGACACAAGTCTGTTTTGACAGTGGGCGGGGTCTCTTCCTCCAGTGTGCATTCATTCATACACTGTATACAGACAGATTGTAGAGACTGCTGCACTTGGGGTGATAGGTTATTGTAAGATTTTATTATAAAGTGGGAGTTTTTTTTTCTTTCGGCTTCTCCTTTCATCAGGGGTCACCACAGAGAACTAGGTGCACGAAGACTTGGCAATTGTTTTTACGCCGGATACCCTTCCTGACACAACCACAGACCACCGAGCTACCACATCCCTCTGTGTAGAGCAGAGAGCTGCTATCTAGGGTTCCTGGGGGAACAGATGGTGTGGGTTAAGGGCCTTGCTCAAGGACCCAGAGTGGGACAGATGAGGGTGGAGACAGGTGTGACTGCTTCACTTATCCCACCGACATGTTTTATGTTGTCGGTACCGGGGCTTTAACTGACGATCTTCCGATCACAAGCTCACCTTCTTAACCTCTGCACCACCACTCGGTTGTTATAAAACCACTAGGTTATTGTATTTTTTTATTATAAAGTGAGAGATAACTAGATATTTTGCTTGGGCATTTGCCCAGTTACCCTAACTGTGCAGCATAGAGGGAACATTACGTATCATTGGGCATTTCTAATTGGTTATGCCGAAATTCCCATACATTTTTTGTGGTTAAACTTGTGTATCCCATAGACTACAGCGCTGCTTTGTCCTAGTTGTGGGCAAGTCATGGGCCAGTCAACGTCTAGTCAAAGGCCAGTCATGGGTCAGTAAACGTCCAGACAATGGGCAGTCAAGGACCAGTCAGGACCTAGTAAAGGCCCAGTCATGGGCCAGTCAACATCTATTCAAAGGCCAGTCATGGGCCAGTCAACGTTTAGTCAAGGGGCAGTCAAGGACCAGTCAGGACCTAGTAAATGCCCAGTCATGGGCCAGTCAACGTCCAGACAAGGGGCAGTCAAGGACCAGTCAGGACCTAGTAAAGGCCCAGTCATCGGCCAGTCAATGTCTAGTGAAAGGCCAGTCATGGGCCAGTCAACGTTTAGTCAAGGGGCAGTCAAGGACCAGTCAGGACCTAGTAAATGCCCAGTCATGGGCCAGTCAACGTCCAGACAAGGGGCAGTCAAGGACCAGTCAGGACCTAGTAAAGGCCCAGTCATCGGCCAGTCAATGTCTAGTCAAAGGCCAGTCATGCGCCAGTCAACGTCCAGACAAGGGGCAGTCAAGGACCAGTCAGGACCTAGTAAAGGCCCAGTCATCGGCCAGTCAATGTCTAGTCAAAGGCCAGTCATGGGCCAGTCAACGTTTAGTCAAGGGGCAGTCAAGGACCAGTCAGGACCTAGTAAATGCCCAGTCATGGGCCAGTCAACGTCCAGACAAGGGGCAGTCAAGGACCAGTCAGGACCTAGTAAAGGCCCAGTCATCGGCCAGTCAATGTCTAGTCAAAGGCCAGTCATGGGCCAGTCAACGTCCAGACAAGGGGCAGTCAAGGACCAGTCAGGACCTAGTAAAGGCTCAGTCAAGGGGAAGTCATGGGCCAGTTTCATACATTGAGTTTGACACATGTGCTGTAAATCATCAAGTTGAATGGTGTTGATAGGTTTGTGCACAAAAATCTGGGAAACAGAAAAAGCTTTAAGCCATGGTACAATAAATTAATGACTGTGTCACATTTAGAGTGTTTTAGTCAGCTGGAATATTTGTACTCCAACCAGAACAGAAAAAACCTCATAAATTTAAAAGTACATATTTTTATATAGTTTTTTTTATCACACACAAAAAAAGACAAAGCCCCCCAAAAAAGTCAAAAAGCAACCAAAACGTGGGGTGACTCCAGTAAAAGTATGCCTTAATTTTCCTTGTGTTCAACTCAGATGGAAAGTTACTTGAGATAAAAGGGACCATTCACCTGATTTGTATTCAGACTCATCAGAGAGCAGAGATGGGGTCAGGAGCTTTCAGTCTGCTGTGGGCTCATGGAGTCTGAGCTGAGAACCTTTGAATTTTTAACACTTGCTGCCATGTTTGTGCCTCAGTTTACCGTTAATTACAAAACCATCTATCCATAATAAGTACATTCTGTGACATCAACTGCTCTGTGAATCAAATACATTGTTTCTGGGAGACAAAAATGACTCAGTGTTTAGTCAAGCTTCTATTTCCAGTTTCTGAATTACATCTCAAGCTGTGTCCCAAATTGGCTGAGCCACGCACTGCGCTACTCGGTATTATCATGCGTTCGGAAAAGCATTAATTGGATAATCCATTTTAAGTTGCTGAAGTTTTAAGTATATGGCAGTAAGGGATCTTTAAGATGAACCCAGCTGGAGATGAGGAATACTGCCAGCTCAGATGAAATGTAACCTTGACGGTATCATCCTGGCTGTGCAGGACGTACCTCCGCCTGCTCGAGTAAGAAAGTTCAAGCTCTCTGCTTGATACAAGGAGGTGCAAAAGTATTTACAGTTCATTGTTGTTGTCTTACAACCTGGAATCTAAATCAAATTTTGAGTTGAAAATCAGTCATGAACTTGGACAGAGTACTTTAGATTATGGGAGGAAAATCATGTTTAAAGGGGACCACATATTGGTTTTTTAAATTTTTATGGTATGTCTGTGTGCTATCCAGACCCCGTTCATTCAATTTAATACAAAAAATAATTCTTAGATAATAAATTATACCCTTTTTAATTCTGCCATTTCTAACTTCCGTTCTAAACGAGCTGTTTATGATAATGAGCTCTGAAGTCCACGCCCGTCAAAACTCTGTCTCCGCCCTCTGTAACTGCCAGTATCTCAAATCTGTTGTTGTTTTAAAATTAGCCTTTTTTTATTACTCGTTTTACTTACTGTTAGTGCTAGCTTAAAAGATAACTTACTGAAAGCTGTTTGTGTGCGCCGCCATTAGCTGCTCCTATTATCATGCCCTCCCGAATCCGAGCTCTTCCTCCTCCTTCGGTAACAAACAGCCCGCGTAGCTCCTGCTAGTTGCATGCAGCGCTTTGGTCCACGGTTGCACATCCAATCCAGACAAACGCAAACTTCACAGAGTGTTTCCAGTTAATTTATCCGTATGAGGCAACCTAACCTCTGACCGGACCGGACCCACACTGTCCTCAAAAGCCAGCAGCTAACTGCAGCCCGATCTCTCCGAAAGAAAAAAAAAAAAAGATGCCATGGCCGGGACGCGAACCCCAGTCCTTTGGGTGCGACACCAGTTGTTTTACTCACTGACCTACCGGCTCAGTTGAACAACAGCAGTCCTTCATCGTATAAGAAATACATACAACCACCTACTTTTAGAACGCTGGAGTTTTGATTAGATTTTGATGAAGTGAAAGGTATTATTAAAATAAATAAGTTGCTAATCTGAAAATATATCGATCAGTGGTGCTTGATGGTACAGACTGTCGCCCCGCGAGAGAGTGTTGTGTGTGCACAGTTTTCTGCCGGCTGCGCGTTGGGAGCGATCGCTATTACACAAAAAATTGAACTAAAACGTAAAAATAACAATTATAAAGTATTATTATGTCGATGTATATATCTAGTCTCACCCCGATTTCACCGAAACAAAAGGCTTTAAAAAAAAGGGGGAAAAAAAGATGCCGTTGACAGGATGCGAACTCCGCTCTCCTGCGTGGCGTTCAAGTGTCGTAACCGCTCAACCAAACTGACAGTTGTGCAAAAGCAGTCCTTCATCATATAAGAAACGAGTCCAAACCGCGAGAGTGTGTGTGCACAGTTTCAACGAGACAGAGTTCATTCAAACAAGGTAAAACATTATGGTTTTACTCAAGATGTGCTGCTGGCTGGAGCAGGGCTGAGCCCATAGCCCCCCCGGGGGCTAAATAAATGAATAAATAAATAAATGACCGCCAGGTCAGCTCCAAAACTGCTCGGCAACGGTGACGTTTTTTATACTGAAGTGGGTTGAGCCGCACCAGGGGTTGCTAGTTGAGGGGCTGGACTCAGGTTTGGTGTGGGTTGTGGCTACGGTTTGTGACGTCACAAACCGCAGGAAGTGCAATCGGAGTGTTTCTATCAAAGATAAATAAATATACTTAGAGTAAATAAACCACTGGGTGCATTTTTTTAGCACTAGGACTGTTTTTTTATGAAGTACATACCCAAAGTTCAGTAAAAAAAACATTAAAAAGTCAATTTTGTATGTGTGGTCCCCTTTAAACTTTTTTTTTAAAGATATGGTAATTACTGAAAACCAGTGCATGGATTTCAATTTTATTTCTAAAGCACATTAAACACAACAGAAATTGACCAAAGTATTTATTTTAAAACAACAGAATTGAAGGGACAGTAAAATAACAAGTAAAAGCTACAAATGCAATATAAATCCATCAGCTCTGGATCTTGTACTCTGCTAAAATCAAACGCAAGGAAAAAAGACAAGTTTTAAGCAAAGATTTAAATCTCAGCAGTCACAGTAGTACATATTTGAAGTGGGGCATGCATTTGTATTCACCCTCTTTTGCTTTGAAGCCCCAGCCATTTCCTTCAGAAGCCACATAATTGTGTGAATGCTGAATCTGCTTTCAAACACAGCCTTGTAGAAAAGAATCACTACTGTTAGATCAACTTCAATGACGGTCTTCTAAGAAAATACATTCAGAAGGAGGTGAGAGCAAATCCATTCAACACAAGTTAAAAGGGATGGTACTGTCGACTTACGCACCTAGAGACTTGCAAGCCAGGGGGACTATCTGGTCACCTTTAGTCACTGGTCTGTGGTCTCCAGTCTCCTTTGGATTAATTTGTGGAACATGATTTCTCAGAAATTAACATTAATTACATGGAGTTTCAACACAAAGCCAGTGGATGTGGTTTGGGCATCTGGTGAGGATGCCCCCCTGGATGCCACACTACAGTAGTGAGGTATTCTGGGCATGTCCAACAGGGAGGATACCCCAGGGAAGACCCAGGACATGCTGGAGAAATGTCTCGCTGCTGGTCTGGGAACACCTTGGAGTCGTTTAAGAAAAGCTGAAAGAGGCGGACGTAGAAAGAGATGTCTGGACTTCCCTGCTCAAACTGTGATCCAAATCCAGAACAAGTGGAATATGAAAAATGAAAGGTTTACTTTTCTTGATAACAAACTTGTATTACGTGAACTGCAACAACAGCCTATAATGACAAGAACTGTAAGGAAAACAGCAACAGATGTTGATATAAAAATTAAAAGAGTTCAGTTCAGTTACCAAAACAAGTAGTTGTTCTCACAACTCCATTAACAGGGAAGTACTGTATAGGGATGTGGTAGGTTCTACCATGTAGGAAGCAGAGGTGTAAGGTTGGCCTTTTAATACCACCTGTTCCTCATGAGTCATGAACAAGTGTCTTTGAGTTGGACAGATTGTTTGGTGTGATTTTGGACCTGGGTTTGAGGTTCCCACCAGAAAATGGGGAGGTGGGGGGTACTCTGACCAGATAAATCATCAGGGTAAAGACAAGGTCCTTCTCAGGCCTATGTGTGTGTAGCAATGCCATGACCTCCTCCTGAGATCAGGATTTGGCATCATTGTCACACCTGTTATCACCACAGATATCAAGTTCTATTCTTGCCAGGATCTTGTTGGTAACCCTAGTATGCACTCAGCACACCACTTGATGTCCTGTAATGGTGGCACTGGACCCATCCCAGCACTTCTCTTGTGAGTACAGTCTGTCACCTTACACTTGGTCACGCTGTTATTAGGGGTATAGTCAACCCAATGTTTGGAGAGAAGTCACTGTTGGGCACTCAGACTATTTTGCAGAGAAAATTCATAAATTCCAGGTTTGAAGGCAAAAATTATTAAAGGGGTGAATACTTTTGCAAGTCACTATTGTTACTAGCAAAACTTTCTCATCATCTCCATTGGACATTCTTGCTTTCCAGTTTCCAGTGGCACTTTTAGGATCTCTGAACTGAAAGAAATCCTCCCATTCTCAGAAATAATATAAAAGCTGTAAATTGATATTTTCCTGGGATCCAACAACAGGACGATGAAGCAACTGTTGTGGTTCATTGAAAGTGTAATTGTTTGGACACAACAGAGGGAGAAGGAGATATTTATGTGTACTGAAGGAGGTATTTCAGCATACAGTGACTTCATTCATACTGTTTGGGAAATGTGCATATTTCCCACACAAAGGCAGCTCTCACTACAAGCAGTCAGATTCTTCTGCCTGCCTTGAAATCCCCTCGGTTTCAACATCCTGCAAGGCAGAAATGACTCTTCCATAAAGTGCTTTGGATTGAGCACATAATCAGCTGCACCTTTGACATTCATAGCAGAAACTGAATCCACCTGCTGTGTGTTCACTTCTTTTTTTCATGCCAAAGATAAGCCATTAGTTTCTATTCATCAGGCTGAAGAATAGAGGCAAAGCAAAATGCATTTTGGGGACGAGGGG
>JBBPBX010014200.1:40335-51257 GCA_038048925.1 Garcialebias charrua
TTTTGCATATAAGTCACAGGCCATGAAAATTATGCAAAAAAAATAAAGTAATAATAACGTGACTTATAGCCCGAAAAATATGGTAAGTTACAGATATGTCAGAGGTGAGATCACTGGTCTCATGGGTAAGAAATATATTTCTTGTTTGATTTACAATATGCCATCTGCTTTCCGTCATACGCCACCTTGTACGTAACTTCAAGATTTAAGGTTCTTTATTGTCATTTGCATCACATGTGGTACATGAAGTGGAACAAAATTGTGTACACAGGTTCCCAGGGTACTTGCCCGTAATTTGTGGAAACTTGTGCATAACTGACCTGTTGCATACTTGCAATGTATGTATGTATGTATGTGTAACTTATCAGCAAACATCAGCATATAATGGACATGAACGAAACTTTGGGCTGGTCTTGACATACAACAAAATTCTGCCTTCATTTATCAGCATGCTTGTTGTAACATGGTCAATACTTACAACTAACTTGTGCCGCTTATACCAGCATGTTTGTCTTATTTCATACACTGATGTTCTTCAAATGCATGTTGTTGGTGGGAGAAAACCAGCACCTGCACAGGGGGAACATGTAAACTACACTGTAATATACTGTATCTCTAATATTTGGTTTCCATAATTATTTTCTGCAAAAGCCACATTAGTGTTTGGTTTGCATTCCATAAAAACCATGATGTTCCGTTCCATGTGTTAATCTTCTCTCAGGTTTCCACAGACTCATCAGCTTCCTTCACCTTCCCTCACTCTAAACTGTACTCTTCTCTTCATGCCTTTAATCGGTGTAATATGGCTGCCCCGTTGTGTAGAAGCACCTGCCGCAGCTCTGAAAGATGTAATAAATTATCCTCATAAATCCTTGTTATTCTCCCACGCTTGTTAACGTGTTTGTCCACAGTTTTTGTCCGAGTGGTAAACCTGTCTGCCCTGTTGAGACTGAACCCTGTTATTTGTGGACGTCTCAACATGTTTTCACAATCCCACAAACCGCCCTACAACCTCCTCCTTGCAGAATAACTTTGAGCATCAGTCTGAATTCGCTGGAGCGCATGGGTCTTTCCTGCAGCTGATTCATTTGTTGCTCATGATAAAATGGACACCAGCTGTGAACATGCACCTCCATGCAAACAAGCAAAATTGCAATTGACCTCACATCTGAACGGAGTCGGCAGTCTAAGAGGATAACGATGAGACGAGCGGCGCTAATGATGTCTTTAAGTTTCAGCACCCCTCGCCGCTCCGTCAACTTTGACCTGAGGAAGAGTTGGCTATTGTTGGATTGCGAAAAGTTCAATTAAGCTGTAATTTGAGGCAGAGCCCGCAGAATAATTTCAAGACGGAGGGTGGTCTCTCGGTTCAGTCTGAGCATGCCTAACAAGCAGTCTGCCTCACTTTTCACCAGCTATTAGCATCTGTTCTCTGATGTGAGCTGATGCTGAATAATGACTGAGTCTCACAGTGTTTATGATTTATGTATGCAGCTTTTAGAGTTCAGAGGGAAAAAAACACAGAATGTTTATTTACCTGCATTTAAATGGCATATTCAGGGTGGAAATTTCACAAACATGTTTTGCAACTTAGAAAAGTATACAGACGTTCTTTACAGTACTTATACTTTGAAATCATTTCATCTGGTTGGAAAGCTCATGTTTAACAAGAAGCTCAACATCTTCCAGCTCCGCACTATCTGATGGATCAGCCTTATTAGGAGAAGAAGGCAGGACGGCACATTTGGACACATCTGTTCTCTCGCAGCGCCCGACACTTCTGGGGATTTTAATTCCAACCTTTGCTGCAGAGCTGACTTTAAAAGTGGAGGTCAAATATAACGAAGGAACTTTGGGGGGAAGGAAAAGTTTCCCTGCACTGTTCTTTGAAGTTTAACCTGTTTTTTATCCACCCAAACAGACAACCACACAGAAAAATAACAAAGAAATAAAGGTTACCCTGGAAACTTGCATTCTTTCACCGCAGGCCAACAAATATAAGTCTTGTTTCAGAGGGAGTCTAACAGTAAACTACAGCCTGAGCAGCTGTGCGAATAACACGCTGAGTAATTGAGTCTACGGTGCATATTTATGACTAAATAGACAACCTGTCTGTCTTTGAATTTAATGTGGAGAGCTGCAGTTTTGGCAAAGGCTCTGCTCTGCAATCTATGGGTTTATAAAAGGCTTTTAGCGAGCAGACCAGTCAATCTGTCACACCGATCAGGATCCGATATATCAGCAGGCCGGCTGCACGCTCAACAGATCCCGGTTCTGGAGCCGCAACGCAGCCAGCAGCATCTATCTATGAAGGTGTGCACGTCGATAGAGATGCATCAAAGCAGGGCCACTTGTTTTTAATTTATATTTTCAATTTATAGAAGTTTACGAGGACGGCTGTAGCTGTCCACTTCAAGGGCCCTTCGCTGAGCAACGAGACCAAACGGCACGGAAATAAGCGAAGGAGAGAAGTCCTGCTGGTGACTTATGTGCATTAAAGTCCATTCATTTATCTAGTTTTGCTTCTTCTTTTCTTCTTTAAGTAAAATGTATTTCCTTTTTTTTTGATCTGCTATACTCTGAATAAAAAATCTGACTATGTATTATTTGGTTTTATTCCCCCGAAAATAATTATTTTTACAGAATACATCAAATTAAAAACAAAAACATGTGAACATTGAGAGCTGAATGACAAAAACTGGGTTGTTAAAGCTTAAAGAAACAAAGCACGAGCTAGAGATAATAGGAGCAAAACACTAACGAGGGGCTAAAAGAAGCAAAATTATAGCTAGTAGCCTAAAGTAGCAAAATTGAAATTAAAATAGTTATAAATAAATTGATAATTGGAAAGTTTCCAATATTTAAAGGTTCAGTCTGCAGTTTCTGTAGAACATCAGCACTTAGAAAAAATTTCAACAAGCAAAGCATTCTGATCCCTCCCCCTCAGAGCCATATATGGCTCTGCCCCCTTGTGGTCTGTTGAAATTTGAATTCAAGCTCTGTTTTTATTGGCTGATTCAAATTCAAGCTCGGTTTTTATACATAGTTCCCAGACACGCCCCCAGTATTGCATAATACCGGTTTTTCACCATATCTAAAGGCAGAAAGGCAAGATGAAAGGCAAGATGGCGCGGAGGGTCCGTCGAGCTCAGACACGAACAACCAGAGCAAATTATACGGACAAAACACGAGCTACCACAAGTTCAACAAGGAACAAGAGAAAATGGCAGTGGTCGGAGTTAAATGAGTTTTAGAAAGAAATCATGGCAGAAGAATCGGACAACTAGTCACAAGTTACTCTGATATCATTAATCATTTAATTACTACAAATAGCGCACACCGGATTCACAGCACAGCTGTCTCAATCATATCTAACCAGCTAAAAAAAGGTTTAACTAAAATAACACACAGCCAAAAAACAGTCCAAGCTGAACACAAGACCAGAACCAGCACTTTTGAGTCTTACCGTGTTGGAAGTTAGCATGTTGTTAGCAGAGCCATTGTTAGCATCTGGAGCGTGGCTCGCGGCGGGAGCTCAGGTCGGACGGATAACAACGGCGTGGATCCGTCTCGGCCGCGGAGGCACATCCCATGGGACCGACGCGTCGCCCGCACGACTTGGCTCCAGTCCTCCTTCTCCCACTGGGACGGTCTGGTGGGACCGTGAGGAGACCATTGTCGCATTAGCGAGATGCTAAGCTAACAGCATGCAAGACGGTTTGCTAAATAATGAAAAAAAAAAAAAACACAGCTCTAACACACAGACAGTTGTACTCTAACATTGTTCTGACATAGTTTCACAAAATGATTTATGTAGAATATTTTGTTTACCGGCCAAAAGCACGACGTCTTCCAGAGCAGATCCGAGCCAGACTCAGAGAGAGGAGCTGCAGTCCAGCTTCTCCGATGAGATAAATCCTTCACGTTTACTTTTTTTTTGATTAACTGAAACCTGCGCGTTGCCCAAACGTCTACCCGACTGGAACACTCACTGACACAACACGAAGTAACCATTGCAATTAATTAGAAATTAACACAAAAAAAACCGTGAAAAATGAACATCCATTAAACCGCGCTGTCCCCTGTTCTGAGACTTTCAAAATGAGGGTCCACCCGGAAGTAAGACGGATGTGACGTCACATGGGAACTATGTATTGGCTGGTTACACTTTTATTGGCTGGAAAATGGCGGGTCACTTTTTCTTTTTAGAAATGCTTATTTACCACCTGGAGAAGCAAGGGGACAATATTTTTTTTTTGTTTTTTCAGAGATTACCTCTCTAACATCAATCTAGTGACAGAGTGAAGAAATATGTTAAAATATATATTGTTTGAAAAGTTACAGACTACATTACAATCTTACATACCCCAGCTTTAAGAAACAAAAGCGGCAGCACTCATCTCTTGAATGAACTGAACATTTTTATTAATGTGAGCAGCTAAAGTAGCTCATAGTGTGCAGAAGATGTTAAACTTTTAAACAACAAAAATCTGGATGCAGACTCATGATTTGCACAAATATTTACTTTCACTTTAATTCTGCAGAGATATTTGTTACAAAAATACAAAATGGCTACAAAATGTTTCAGCAGATAAACAAAACCATTAAAAATCTCAGCTTCTTCCTTAAACAATTAAACATATTTTTCAGTTAGTATTAAAGGTGGGCTGACATGATTTTTGAACTTTGCAGAAATCGGCACAACATATACTGTATATATCTTTTATCATTCAACTATGTTTGTTGTTGCAAACAAAATGGTAAATCAATTTAATTTTGCTTTAAAAGTGATTTTAAACTTTGCGCCGTGTTTATTCACGGGAAATCCAATTACACGTTAATGCAACATCTGTGACGTAAAATTGGGCAGAGGGCTACGTCTCTTTAATAGCGGACAATTTAAAACCCGACGAATTTAGGAATCTAAGTTAAGATTTGAGCTATTTGTCTTCAGTTTGGGAAGACGAAAATAGTTTGGGTGATGGAACAAGAAACAGCAGGATCTAATTTAGGTCTGATGCTGTATGAGACTTACCTTCAGGTGGAGCATGTGGGGGCTCCGAGGGGGTGGGGGCAGCTTTATTTATTCCATTCTTGACGAAGTATTTCATCTTTTGGGAAAGTGAAAATGCTCACTTGTTCACTGATGATATTAGAACACTCAAATGCAAACAACGTAACGGCATTTTTCAAGTTAAAAAAAAAAACGCTATCTGCAGGCGAGCTGCAGACACACGCAGACTGCCTCTGCCCGATTTTACATCACAGATGTTGCATTCGAGTGTAATCGGATTTCCCGTGAATAAACACGGCGCAAAGTTTAAAATCACTTTTAAAGCAAAATTAAATTGATTTATCATTTTGTTTGCAAAAACGAACATAGTTGAATGATACAAGATATATATGTCGAGCAATTTTATGCATAGTAAAAAAAATCATGTCAGTGACGCTTTAAATTTATCACGAAAGAAAGAATCCTAGATCTGCTTCATTTCTTCACGTTTTCTGTAATAAAATAAAAAAATATCAGCCTCATTCGGTCAGCTAGCTCAGTCTTTTTCATGTTCTGCTATTTTAATCATAATTCATGAGGCTTGTTGGAAAAATGCTGGAAAAATAAATATTAAGGCACAGGTCAAACACAGGGCACTTAAATCCCATTTCTGTTGTTTTCCATGAATGAAAAAAGTCTCATTCTTTGAGTTCTTCCCAGTAAAGTAATTACACTGATTCTGGGGCTGTGACAAACTCAACCAGCATGAAAATGACATGAGGACAGCTGGGAGCGAGCGGCCACCCAGTGTTTAACAAACAGGCAGCATGGAGATGCAGGGGGCTGTCTATGCCCTGGAGGCATCATTAATGCAGTGGCATTTACGACGACTGGCTCAGTGGGTGGATCAGAGCGGGAGGAGCAATATCTGCTGGATTTTCTCTTTGAGGGCTTGAACAGGCGTCCAACTTCCCACAGTTGTACATTTGCACTGTGTTGTTTCATGTTGCTGCCACTGGGGGTCAGTCTGAGGAACACCTAAGGAAGTTTTAGGGAAGGGAAGTTTTGAGATGGTCATCATTGTATGTTTACAATGGCAACATTAGTTCTCTGCATTTAACCCATCACACCTGAGATACACCCAGGTGGGAGAGTGGGCAGCTATGTTTGTAGGCACCCAGGGAGCAATTAGGGATTGGGTGTCTTGCTCAGAGACACCACGACATGTGGGAATGTCTGGGAGTCGAACCACGACTTTCTGGTCTCTGTTTTGGCCCCTGAAAGAAGGATAAATTGGTTGGTTTTGTTTGTTTGTTTTCCTGTAAGAAAAATTGTGTAGCTCTGCTGCAGGAAGCTCACAGCAGAAAAGCATCTGTTTGTAGCCGCCTACACATAAAATAAATGCTCAGCACGAACATGGATGGTCCTACCAGGGTCTTTGCAGGATCGTTGTAGAGTCTTTATAGGGTCTTTGCGGAGTCTGCAGTCTTTACAGCATTTTTGCAGAGTCTGTGTAGATTATTTGCAGTATCTTCGTATATTCTTTGTAGAGTCTTTGCAGGATCTTTGTAAAGTCTTTGTAGAGTCTTTGCAGGGTCTTTGTAGGTTCTTTGCAGGGTCTGTGCAGAGTCTTTACAGGGTCTTTTGTAGAGTTATTGCAGGGTATTTGAAGATTCTTAGCAGGATCTTTGTGTATACATAGTTCTCATGTGACGTCACATCTGTGGAATTTCCGGGTAGACCCTCATGCGTGGGGGCGGCCGGAGCAGCAGGACAGTCTACTACTGGATGTGTATTTTTCACGTTGGTTTTTTTGTGTGTTAATTTCTAATTAATTGCAATGGTTACTTCGTGTTGGGTCAGTGGGTGTTCCAGTCGGGTAGACGTTTGGGCAACGCGCAGGTTTCACTTAATCAAAAAAAGTAAACGTGAAGGATTTATCTCATCGGAGAAGCTCACAGCAGCCCCATCGCTCTCTGACTGCTCGGATCTGCTCAGAAGACGTTGCTTTTGGCCGGTAAACAAAATATTCTACATAAATCATTTTGTGAAACAATGTCAGAACAATGTTAGAGTACAACTGTCTGTGTGTTAGAGCTGTTTTTCCCCCCATTATTTAGCAGCACCGTCTTGCTGTGTGTAGCTTAGCATGTCGCTAACGCGACAACGGCCTCTTCATGCCTGGACAACGGTCTCCCCGCAGACCGCCCCAGTGGGGGAAGGAGGACGGGAGCCAAGTCGTGCGGGCGACGCGTCGGTCCCATGGGACGTGCCCCCGCGGCTGCGACGGATCCACGCCGTCCGACCTACCTGAGCTCGCCGCGAGCCTCCGTGCGACGGACCCTCCGCTCCGGATGCTAACGCGACATGCTAACTTCCAACACGGTAACACTCAAAGTGCTGGTCCTGGTCCGTGTTGAGCCTGGACTGTTTGTGCTGGCTGTGTGTTATTTTAGTTAAACCTTTATTTAGCTGGTTAGATATGATTGAGACAGTTTACACATCTTTTTTGGATTTAAAGCTGTGAAGCTCCTCGGTGTGCGCTCCTCGTAGTAATTAAATAATTAATGATATCAGAGTAACTTCTTGATGACAAGTTGTCCGCTTCGTCTGCCATGATTTCTTTCTCCAACTCATTCAACTCTGACCACTGCCATTTTGCTCTTGTGCCTTGATGAAGCTAGTAATGTATTTAGCTGTGGTAGCTCGAGTCTGTTTGTCCGCCATTTCTGCCTTTACGGGTGGCAAAAAACCCGGTATTGTGCAATACTCGTCACGTGTGTGGGAACTATGTATTCTTTGTTTTTGCAGGGTCTTTGCAGAGTGTTTACAGGGTCTTTTGTAAAGTTATTGCAGGGTCTTTGTAGATTCTTATCAGGATCAATGTATACAGTAGTCTGTGTAGAGTATTTACAGGGTCTTTGCAGAGTGTTTACTGGGGCTTTTGTAGAGTTATTGCAGGATCTTTGTAGAGTCTTTGCAAGGTCTTTACAATGATCCTGCAAAGACTCTGCAGAATTATTGCAGGGTCTTTGTAGATTATTTGCAGGATCTTTGTATAGTCTTTGTAGAGTATGTGCAGGGTCTTTGCAGAGTGTTTACAGGGTATGTTGTAGAGTTATTGCAGGATCTTTGTATAGTCTTTGTAGAGTCTTTGCAAGGTCTTTGCAGAGTGTTTACAGTGTCTTTTGTTGAGTTATTGCAGGATCTTTGTAGAGTCTTTGTAGAGTCTTTGCAAGGTCTTTGCAGAGTGTTTACAGTGTCTTTTGTAGAGTTATTGCAGGATCTTTGTAGAGTCTTTGTAGAGTCTTTACAGTGATCCTGCAAAGACACTGCAGAATTATTGCAGGATCTTTGTATAGTCTTTGTAGAGTATGTGCAGGGTCTTTGCAGAGTGTTTACAGGTTTTTTTGTAGAGTTATTGCAGGATCTTTGCATAGTCTTTGTAGAGTCTTTGCAAGGTCTTTGCAGAGTGTTTACAGCGTCTTTTGAAGAGTTATTGCAGAATCTTTGTATAGTATTTGTAGAGACTTTGCAAGGTCTTTACAATGATCCTGCAAAGACTCTGCCGAATTATGTAGATTCTTTGCAGGATCTTTGTATAGTCTTTGTAGAGTATTTGCAGGGTCTTTGTAGATGTATGCAGGGTCTTTTTCAATCATTTGCAAGATCTTTGTATAGTCTTTGTAGAGTGTTTGCAGGGTCTTTGTAAATTATTTACCTGGTCTTTGCAGGGTCTTTTCAGGGTCTTTACAGAGTCTCAGAAGATATCAAGACTGCAGTGAACTTCCCATTTGCCATGATAAGATAGGTCCAAGATGATATGATCCTGGAGTTTTGTGTTTTAGTTTGGGTTTAAATTATTTGTCATCTGATCATATCTTTTGCCTTAAGTTAGACTGAAGATATTTTGTTATCAGCATGTTATCCATCAGTCCTCTTTGCCTTCAGGCAGTCATTCAAACCTGTTCATCTGCTTCTTTGCCTCACTTGAACTTACTTATGGTGCTTTGCCACCGTCTCAACTCTCATCAGTTCTACTCCACATGGCACCAGTTAAGGGCCTGTCCTCTGTTGGTACCAGAGGCGGCCCGCCAATAGGGGGTGCCCGGGCGCCGCCCACCCACTGGAACTTCCATCCACTGGAACTTCTAGACTTAAAAAAAAAAGAAGAAGAAGAAATTATAAAATAAAAATAATTATAAATATATGTATATATGTTTTTAGTTGTGCAGGATAAATATTTTATAGGTAATGATGAGTTATATTCTTTGTTTCAAAAAAACGTTTTCTGATTTGTGACGTCCGGTCCCCGGGTGCACGGCTCTTATCCGTTGACTCTCATTATCAGTTGCGCATGCACATTGCACATCATCGCAAAATAATGGAAAGTCGTTGGGCGCATATTTCACCGCCCTGGACACGTACAACGTGAGGCTGTACCCACGAGCTGCCGATACGTGTTTCCGGTGATGTTTTTTGTTTTTTTCCCTCGGGGAACAGAGCTGCTCTCAGGTAAGGTTTAAATCAATTGAAAGCCCTTTATCTAATGCCTATTTGCCATTTCTGACTGATATGCCTCACAACTTTTAATTAGAAGTACAATATCTGTTTCTTTGTGAAAATAAAAGCCAACCATTATCAGACTATGTATGAATATTATTGGACCGGCGCTATGTGGACAATTTTAACGGCAGTCATTAATGCATGCCTTATTGAAATATTATTTACATGTAGCTGTCAGCTCATTTAAATAAATAAAAAGAGCTGCAGCAGCCCGCATCATTTTGGTCAGGCAGAGAGAGACCGTGCATGTGGGTTTGTCTACACTCGTGGGGTCCTGTCTGTGAGGAGACGAGGACCGAGAGCTCAGCTGACAACACACTTCTCAAGCTACATTGGAAATTGTAACAGCAGTAATTATTAATTTGCCTTCTTGCCGTACTGCACACACAGGTAAGCGATCAATGAGTTAATAAAATGCACAGACATGATCTAAATGTGAGTGTAACGTGTGTTAACAGCTGGTGCTGTCTGTCACATGCTAAGCTAGCTTGTTAGCTGTGTTTATGAACGTGTAGCCGGATGCTTCAAAGTGTGCAAAGCGAACCTGTGTTGCCTTAGAGCAATAAGGTAATATTATTTGGGTGAAATTCCCAGGGTGGCGTTGTTGTTTAACTTACCATGATTAAGTTATTCATGCTCTCAGGGCATGAGTAATGCCACAAACGGTATAAAAGTTGCTGCTAGTTTTAAACCTGAACGTCTGACGACTCTTGTCAGCTCATGAACTTGTTACTCCTCAGAGAGTCTGTTAACTGTTCTCTTTTTGTTTAAGCAGCAGTTTGTAATGGTGTCATTGTCATAATTCATAATGAATAAATCTGAGTGAATAATGAATAAACATGGTTCTGTTCCACCCCTCAACTTTCAGTTAAGTTGTACTGTTGTTTCAAAGCTATAGTTAAAGTAACCAAGCAGCAGAAGGATTTATTCATTGTGAAAGAACTGAAGGACAGACAGAAAACAGTTACAAAAATACTGTAAGTCTCTTTATTTTCTTTCCAGGAAAAAGGGAGTTGAGCGAGCTGTGGGTGGACAGGAGAGGATATTAGATAAGTAAAGCAGGTCTTGATCTTGAGGGATGATTGATGGTTATAAGGACTCTTACTTTGGTTCTGCTTGTTGCAGGAGCAGGAGACACTGTGTAGTTCTGGTTTCAGGAGGACATCTTGAAGAAGAGGACACTCAGCTACAGAGATGAGACAAGCTAAATGAATGATGTAGGTTTTTACAATGTTTTTCATCATAGTAGTTCTGTATTGTGCAAAAGTGAGGAGAACTATAGTTTACATCTTTATAAGTGCAATGTGAATTTGAATTGTTGCTTTTAAATGTATACATATACTCATAAAATAAATAGTTGTTA